>JANAVB010037886.1:0-16970 GCA_029216955.1 Iris pallida | reverse complement strand
ATGAAATAGAACTCAAGGAAATAAATAGATGAAATAGTCTAAGATAATCCCAGCAATATCCAGAAGTACATGGTCTCAGATACAAATTAAAGAATATATATAACTCTGAACTCAAATATAGTCTAGCTAAAACATGCCTCAAGACTGCATAAAGTAAGATAAGCCTATCTAATCTAGTCTAGGCAATCGGGGTGATATCCTCAGCTAGAGCTGGGTCCTCCTGAGAGTCCAGCTCGCAGGTGTCATCTAAGGCTGCCCCGTAGTAAGTGTCCAGGCAAGCCTCCTCCTCGTCCTCTGTAATATTTTCAACGGTCCAGTCAGGACAGGAGCGGGTACAGTACATCTTAAAGTTCATAGCAGGTAAGAAGATATAATCATGCAGTAAAGTAAGATACAAGTACTGAAACAATGCAGTATGTAAAAGAGAGAGAAAGCTGTAAGAGAAATATCTACTATAAATAGAGAACTATCATGTGACTAGTGAGTCAGAGTACAATATAGACATGTAAATGACATAGAAGATTCTGATGCTACACTATGAAGAGATTCTGATACTACACTACTTGGATATTATTCACATGTCATTTCTACTCCCCCGTACCCCCAATTAATACACAAGGATCCAGCCAGGTTATGTTATGATTCCATGCAAGGCCCCAAAGGGTGATACATGGATGCCCATAAATGGGTGATTCTAGGAGATTCTAGGATACCCAGTGAATGGGATAAGAGATTCTAGGAGACTCTACGATCATAAGAGTATATGTCGCAAGTGATCAATGAAACAGTGAAGCATAGTGATACGCCATGTAAGTGAAACACACAGAACATGAAGTACCCGATGCTCCCTAAGGTTAACATATCAAGAAGGGATCCATATATTACCATTCCGTGTGACCATCGTCACAGTACAAGTAAAGTAATCTACTACAGAAAATAATTCTAAGCAGGATATGAATTGATCAGAGAATGTACTCGCCTGTATCTGAGTGTCCAATATGAAAAGTACCGTCCGAGGAGTGGTGTCTGGCTCCTAATCAGAACAGCACAAGTCACAACAAGTCCAAAATAGTAAAATAGAGTCCTACTATGCATTCTACATGATTCTAGGTCAATCTAGGCCAAAGTCAACTCTTGGTCAACTCTAGTCAACCCTAAAGTCAAACTAGGTCAACCAAGTCTAAATTAGGCCAAACTAATCTACCTTAGTCTAATCAAGCCTAGTTTAGCACTCCTGCACATTCACTAGGTCAACTAACATCACACTTATACAATTATCTAGCACAAGGATTTGTATCCTATAGATACATTATCTACCTATATGATATCCATACACAAATAGATATTCACAATCTATAACCCGCAATACATAATAACATATATACACCACAACTTTATATATATATATATACCTATATTAGAGTTAGCATTACATATACACTCTACAATAGAAAATAGAATAGGCATGTAGGGAAACATATGTGACTGTGTGTGTGTATGCAACTGTGTTGTGCAGAACAGCAAGGGACAGACCCAAAACAGTATGAATAATAGTGTCATGTGTGTGTGTAATGTAAGATAGTGTGCAGGAAATACAGTAAAGAGAGAGAGGAACATGTGTATGTGTGTGTAATGTAAGATAGTGTGCAGAAAATACAGTAAAGAGAGAGAGGAACATGTGTGTGTGTGTGAGCAGTGAGAGAGTGCAAAACAGTGTGGAAAACAGTGTCAAAACAGTGTCATGTGTGTGTGTATACATTGTGTGGTGAAGACAGGTAACAAGTGCAGGAACATAAAACAGTGACAAAACAGACCCCCCCTGTTCTCAGGTTTAACTAAACAAAACAGTCCACTCTCATCAGTTAATTCAACATGGAAACACCAACATCAAACTCAGAATTCCAACTCAATACAAATCAGTTTTATACAATCTCATGTTTGAACTCATGTGATACTTTAGTTGACAATAAGGCTTAGCTATAGGCTAAATCGAAAAGGAAGCAATTAATGAAACAATGCAAACCCCAACCCATGCCCAGGTTAAAACCTATTTTCAGAATTCAGAGCAACAATACAACTATGTCAGGTAATCTCAGGTTTAACATGATTTCCAACAGGATATGCAATATTACATTTCACAAAAGAAAATACTTAGACAGTCCCCAATGAATTTCCCAGATTTGAGCCCCAAAACCCTATATTTCAACTCCAACTCGACACACAGGCAGATGACAAATAGAAGCATAGGTTAGAGTTTATAAAACCTACATTAATCAGTGATTAACAGGTTAATCCATCAAACAAAACTCAACCTTGAAAACTGAGAAGTAACAGAATTTCAATATCAGTTAACATTGGTTGAATGAGAATCAATTAGGAAAAGTTAAACAATTCATGAATCTAATGGTTGGTAAAAGAAAACAACCCATGTGCACAACCCCTCACATCATTTCGTGTCACCCAAAGCCTGAAACGGCATGTCCAAATGCACAGAACATAAAAACACATACACAGTGTACTGTCTCGTGCACACGTACTTGTGTCGTGTGCACGACACAAGACACGAGGGAGTCTCGTGGTACCCTCAAAGGTAGCCCACCTATAGGGCTACCTAATAGGCCCATTGGCCAGTGTCCACGACGTGTCAGTGTCGGACACGAGGCCCGTATCAGTGGCCAAAAACTCGTGTGCACAGACACTGCAAAACACGTGCACAGCTGATTTCTCTCTCGACACAACACGAGGACACATGGGACTTGACACACGGGGTGTCAGCCAGTGCCCCATGGCTCGTGTCGAGTTTCGTGTCAAACAAAAGTGTGTCGTATCCGCTACAGACTCCAGGCAGGGGAGCACTGTAGCGGTGCACGCGGTCGTGTGCGGCACGTATCCAAGCCAAGATCCCGACATAAAACGATACTGACACTAACACAAGAACAAAATCAATAAGCAAGATCTAAACTAACATTCTGTTCAAAAACAAATTGAAAATAACACCAACAGTCCCTTTGTGGCATTTTCACAAACACCTGCGTAGGAACACAGACACGTATCCAAAACGGACACAAAACCCAAGATACCCGACACGAATCCTATCCAGAATCTTAAGGGACCCTTAGGGCTTCCTATTGGTGAAGACAAAATAAAAATCCATGGAAAAATGGAAAGTTACCTATTGATGAGCAATGGGTGAAAAATCTCCAAATGGAATGATTTCCTCAACCACCCAAATCTCACAAATTTTTCCTTCCTGCAAACAATTAATACCAACAGCAAGAATATTGATATTAGGATCTAATACAACTAGTTTAGGGGAAAAGGACCTAAAATGATTTATTATGAATTTCTAAAGATAGGAGCTCACATCTTTCTTCTTGAAATAGATTTCCTAAGGAAATGAGGCTAGCCCTAGAAATTAGGAGGGGTTTTATAGTGGGGGAATCCCAAGACATTAGGTGGCCGGCCACTATACTTAGGATTAGGGTTTGGTAGTTGGGCTTGGGCCAAGTTACATGAGTTATGGTTTATTTGATTAATAAAGACTCTAAGTCATAAGTCATGGCTTATGGCTTTCTAATCTCTATAGCTAAATAGGTTCTAATGACCTAACCATAGATTAGGCTAGGTTAGACTAGAGTCACAATTTCTAACCAAGCTCAACTAACTAGGGTTAGCTCCTAGGTTGATCTACATGGGTCCAAACTAGCCAAAATAAATCTAGTCCAAACGATACCAAAATAATTCCTAAAAATTCCCATAAATTCTAATTAATTATAGTAAATTAAAAATACCCCAAAAATGACAAAAATACCCTCATACTAGAAATGTGGTAGTGACAAGTCCACCCTCCTTAAAAGAATTTGTCCTCGAAATTGAAAGACGAAATACAACTGATGATAAGGATAGAAAGCATACCTCATGGTCCAAAAAGATAAGGGTAGCGCTCGCGCATCTCATCCTCCCGCTCCCAGGTAGACTCTCCTGGAGAATGATGCCTCCATGCGACGCGCACCAAAGGTATCACCTGGTTCCTCAGAACCTTCTTCCGTCGATCCAGAATCACTAGCTGCTCTGGATAGCTGAGAGAAGGCCCAACCTCTATTCTGAATGGTCGAGCACATGGCTAGGGTCAGCCACGTACCGTCTCAACTGTGATACATGGAATACGTTGTGGACCCCCACAAGTGCAGGCGCAAGTCTAGCCTGTAAGCCACGTCACCGACTCTTCCGCTGATAACGAAAGGGCCGATAAAGTGCGGGCTAAGCTTCCCGCCTCAACTAAAATATATCGTACCACCAGTCGGAGATATTCTCAAGAAAACCTGGTCTCCGACCTAATCACAAGCAAGGTCTCAATTAATATAATAAACAAACATGATCAAAATCATAAACAACAACCTAAATCTAATCCTACTATAATCTGTACCTCAAACTCCAAGGGCCTCCGGCGGCTATCGGCCCAGTGTCGATGTCTGTCCTGCGCCATGCGAAGTCTGTCCCTGATGAGCTTCACCTTCTCGGTCGCATCAACAACCATCTCTGGCCCCAGTAAAGCTCGCTCACCAACATCAACCCAGGATAAGGGTATACGGCACCTACGCCCGTACAGAGCCTAGAAAGGTGACATCTCAATGCTGGCCTGGAAACTATTGTTGTAGGCAAACTCCACCAAATGAAGATGATCCTCCCAGGAACCTCCAAAGTCCAAGACCACGTCCGTAGCATATCCTCAAGGGTCTGAATAGTCCACTCTGACTGTCCGTCCATCTTGGGGTGGTATGCAGTACTAAACTTGAGCTGAGTGCCCAAGCTGGTCTGCAGACTCCTCCGGAAATGGGAAGCAAAACGGTAATCCCTATCCGAGACGATGCTGACCGGAACTCCGTGGATCCTGACTATCTGCCGCATATACATCTCCGCCAGCCTCTCTGTAGACGTACCCACCTTGAATGGCAAGAAGTGGGCCGATTTGGTCAACCTGTCAACGATGACCCAAATCGCGTCTTTCCCTCCTGGAGAACGCGGTAATCCTGAAACGAAGTCCATCGTGATATGCTCCCATTTCCACTCAGGAATGGGAAGCGGCTGCAACAATCCACCGGGACTCTGTCTCTCTACCTTGACCTGCTGACAGACCAAAACCTAGCCACGAAGCGAGCCACCTCCCGCTTCATCCCTGACTACCATACATGTTCCCGCAGATCTCGGTACATCTTGTTGGCACCCGGGTGTATAGAGTACTGAGATCTGTGGGCCTCCTGTATAACCTGCTCCTGAGCTCTCCACTGGGCACACATAATCTGGAATCATGCCACAAGGCACCATCCTCTGTAAGAGAAAACTCCCTCCAGCAAACCTGCTCGAACCTGCTCCTGGAGACACCGTAGAGCAACGTCCTCAAACTGTGCCGACTTGATCCTCTCCACCAAGTCTGACTGAATTGCATCCCCATAGCTGCATCTGCACTCCGGCACGATTACCTCAATCCCAAGGCTCTCCAAGTCGGCAAGCAAATGTCGATCCATGGTCAAACACATGGCTGTTGGATACCTACTCAAGGCATCGGCAACCACGTTGGCCTTCCCTGGATGATACTGCAGTATAATCGAAGTCCTTCATCAACTCCAACCATCTGCGCTGCCTCATGTTCAACTCCTTCTGAGTGAACACATACTTTAAACTCTTGTGATCGGTGAAGATCTCCACCCTCTCACCATACAGATAATGCTTCCACAGCTTCAGAGCAAATATCACTGCTGCCAGCTCCAGGTCGTGGGTAAGGTAGTTCTTCTCATGGGACGCAATTGCCTGGAAACATAGGCAATCACTTTCCGTGCTGCTGCAACACATAACCCAGTCCCTTCCCTGAAGCATCACTACAAATAGTGAAACCACCTGATCCTGAAGGCAACGTCAGAATCGGAGCTGTCGTCAGCCGCTTCTTCAACTCATCAAAGCTGCCTGACCTCCTCTGACCAAATATACTCAGCATCCATCCGGGTCAACCGTGTCAACGGCTCTGCAATCCGGAAGAAATCCTGCACAAATCTTCGATAATACCCTGCCAGCCCCAGGAAACTCCTGATCACTGCAACTGAAGTCGGCGCTGCCCATGCCTCAACTGCTACAATCTTCTTGGGGTCAACTAAGATACCATCTCCAGTCACCACATGCCCCAAGAAGTCCACCCGATCCAAGAAGAACTCACACTTGGAGAGCTTCCCGTAAGCTGCTCCTTCCTGAGAGTCTCCAGCACCATCCTCAAATGCTCCTCGTGCTCCTCCTCAGTCTTGGAATATACCAAGATGTCGTCAATAAACACCACCACAAACTGATCCAGATACTGGTGTAACACCTTGTTCATAAGGTTCATAAACACCGCTGGTGCATTGGTTAGCCCAAACGGCATAACCAAAAACTCGAACTGTCCATACTGCGTCCTAAAAGCGGTCTTGGGAATATCCTCCCCCTTCACCTTCACCTGGTGATATCCCGACCTCAGATCAATCTTGGAAAATACTCGAGCTTCGCTCAACTGGTCAAATAGATCGTCGATCCGCGGTAGTGGGTATTTGTTCTTGATCGTGAGGTTGTTGAGTGCCCTATAGTCAATACACATACGTACTGACCCATTCTTCTTCGGCACGAACAACACTGGTGCACCCTATGGCGACGAACTCGAGCAGATGAAGACCTTGTCCTGTAGCTCATCCACCTGCTTCTTCAGCTCCACCAGCTCGCTGTTGTTCACCCGATAGACATGCTGAGAGATGGGTTCCGCTCCTGGAACCAAGTCTATCAAGAACTCTATGTCCCTGTCTGGTGGCAGTCCCGGCAACTCCTCTGGGAAAACATCTATATAATCTGCTATCAAGGGGTATGGAATTGTCTGCTCCTCGACCGAGACTCCACAGAAGACTCCGCTGCTCTGCTCTGCCTGACGTTTGGAGTACTCGAACTCTGGCTCCCCCGGCGCTCTGAAAAGAACCCTACCCCCTCTGCAATCAATGCTGGCGTGGTGTCTGCTCAACCAATCCATGCCTAGTACTATATCGTAGTTCGGCAGTGGCATTACGAGCAGGCTCACCTCCAACTCACGGCCTCCCAAAACTACTCTCCGACCCTTACAAACATCACTCACGAGGATAATACCACCCCCGGTCGTGATCTTGTAAGTCCTAGGCAATGATTCAGCTATGATACCGTGTCTAATCGCAAAAGATACTGATATGAAGCTATACGAAGCGCCAGAATCGAATAATACAAATGCTGGACTGGAGTCGAGAAGAATCGAACTTGCAATCAGCTCTCCCGTCACCTCCGCATCTCCAGTTGCCATGGCGAAAGCTCGCCCTGCTGGCCTCCCCTGGCCTGCTGCTGGTGCTGGACGAACCTCTGCTGCTGCGTCGGCAGGGCTGGTCCCCTCTGCTGGCCTGCTGGAGCTCTGACTTCTCCTCCCTAGACTGATCGTCCCATGCGGCACTCCCTCATCTGGTGGTCTGCTGAACCATACACCATGCACAGGCCCAGCCTCTTTCGATACTCATTGAAGATGTGCCCAGGCTTCTTGCAGTAGGCATAAGTGACTCCCTGTCTCTGACCCTGCTGGTGCTGTCTCGGCTGCTGCTGCTGAACTGGCCTCTGCTGGATCGGCTGCGGCTGAAACTGCCTCAGCTGCTGATGCTGAAAGTAGGGGCCTCTTGGCCTGGCCCCCGCTGCTGCTGCCTCCAACTGGGTCTCTCCCCCTCTTGAGCCTAAGCTCAAGATCATCCTCTGGCAACAGGGCTCCTGTCAAGATCTCCTCAAATGTAGCATCTATGCTGCCCTTGGTCAGGGACTTGACCTCCTTGACCAGACCCTTCCGGAACCTCTGGGCCTTCGCCGTCTCGCTCAAGCCCTCCACGAACCTGCCGAGACGACCAAACTCTCCGGCATACTCCTCTACTGAGAGGCTCCCCTGGACCAAGCTCTCAAACTGCGACTCTAAGGCTCTGACTGCTGAATCTGAGAAGAACTTCTTCTTGAAGAAGCCCCTGAACTGCTCCCAAGTCTGCCCTTGGTACTCCCAGCCCTGGGGTCTGACTGATACCAGGTGCGAGCAAGATCTCGTATGCGGCTAGCTGCGACCTCGATCTGAAGGTCTGCTGGAATCCTGGCCAAGCGGAAGATCTCCTCTATATGCTTGATCAACTCATAGGCATATAGAATCCCCTCTGTCCCCAGAAAGTCTCTGGGGTTCATCTTCTGAAACTGCTCGATCCCCGGTGTCCTCGACTGCTGCACCACTGGTCGAGCTGCGGCTGTCGTGACGGCCAACTCCATGCCTCTGTCCTGCCGAGCCTGCTGTCGGTCCATGAACTGCTAGAAATACGCAAACATCTGAGCTGCGTCCACATGTCCTGGAGGCGATGGTGGCTGGAAGGGATCCTCTGGAATGACCGGGTCCTGCCTCCCAGTCGGTGGATGCATACCCCCTGCTGCGGCTGCCGAGGTCTCAACACGAGTTGAGGTGGCAGGAGCTGCAGTCCCCTGGCCTCGTCGTACTGGCTGAGAGGTAGCAGTCCCCTCTATAGCATCCTCATGAATGGCATGCTGCGATCTAGTCTCTACAATCCTGAAGATAGACAAACAAGAGTATCAATTTCTGAGAAAGAAGCAAATAACAAAGGCGGACAATTATAATTCAAAGGATCAGCTGACAAAAGGATTTAGATGACAATAAAAGAAATTTTTCCTAAAGTGATTGAGTATCTTAAAATTAATGTCCTATATCCTACTGCAGGCTGTAGTGATACTCTAATTCGAATACCACTACACTTCTAGTCTAGACCTGCATGGGCCACCACTAAAAACGTGTCACGACCCGCACCCACTATGAGGGTACGAGAACGTAACAACGCCCAGCCTACGCCGCAGTGTCGGCGGTAGAGCGCTATCCTTGGTCAACATACATCTAACAATATATATATAAACAGTTTATACTCCCCGAATGGGGGTGACATAGCAGTAAAACTCAATCACACTAAGAAGAGATAGCACGATATGAAATAGAACTCAAGGAAATAAATAGATGAAATAGCAGTAGTCTAAGATAATCCCAGCAATATCCAGAAGTATATGGTCTCAGATACAGAATGAAAGAATATATACAACTCTGAACTCCAAATATAGTCTAGCTAAAATATGTCTCAAGACTGCATAAAGTAAGATAAGCCTATCTAATCTAGTCTAGGCAATCGGGGTGATATCCTCAGCTAGAGCTGGGTCCTCCTGAGGGTCCAGCTCGCAGGTGTCATCTAAGGCTGCCCCGTAGTAAGTGTCCAGGCAAGCCTCCTCCTCGTCCTCTGTAATATTTTCAACAGGTCCAGTCAGGACAGGAGCGAGTACAGTATATCTCAACAGTTCATAGCAGGTTAGAAGATATAATCATGCAGTAAAGTAAGATACAAGTACTGAAAGAAGTGCAGTATGTAAACAGAGAGAGAAAAGCTGTAAGAGAAATATCTACTATAAATAGAGAACTACATGTGACTAGTGAGTCAGAGTACAATATAGACATGTAAATGGCATAGGAGATTCTGATACTACACTATAGAAGAGATTCTGATACTATACTACTTGGATATTATTCATATGTCTATTTCTACTCCCCCGTACCCCCAATCAATACACAAGGATCTAGCCAGGTTATGTTATGATTCCATGCAAGGCCCCGAAGGGTGATACATGGATGCCCATAAATGGGTGATTTAGGAGATTCTAGGATACCCAGTGAATGGGATAAGAGATTCTAGGAGACTCTACGATCATAAGAGTATATGTCGCAAGTGACCAAAGAACCTAGTGAAGCATAGTGATATGCCATGTAAGTGAAACGCACAGAACATGAAGTACCGATGCTCCCTAAGGATAACATCTCAAGAAGGGATCCATATAGTACCAATCCGTGTGACCATCGTGACAGTACAAGTAAAGTAATCTACTGCAGGAAATAATTCTAAGCAGGATATGAAATGTTCAGAGAATGTACTCGCCTGTATCTGAGTGTCCAATATGAAAAGTACCATCCGAGGAGCGGTGTCTGGCTCCTAATCAGAACAGCACAAGTCACAACAAGTCCAAAATATTAAAATAGAGTCCTACTATGCATTCTACATGATTCTAGGTCAATCTAGGCCAAAGTCAACTCTTGGTCAACTCTGGTCAACCCTAGAAGTCAAACTAGGTCAACCAAGTCTAAATTAGGCCAAACTAATCTACCTTAGTATAATCAAGCCTAGTTTAGCACTCCTACACATTCACTAGGTCAACTGACATCACACTTACACAATTATCTAGCACAAGGATCTATGTATCCTATATATACATTATCTACCTATATGATATCCATACACAAATAGATATTCACAATCTATAACCCACAATACATTAATAACTTATATATACACCACAACTTTACATTATATATATAGATACCTATATTAGAGTTAGCATTACATATACACTCTACAATAGAAAATAGAATAGGCATGTAGGGAAATATATGTGACTGTGTGTGTGCGTATGCAACTGTGCTGTACAGAACAGCAAGGGACAGACCCAAAACAGTGTGAATAATAGTGTCATGTGTGTGTGTGTAATGTAAGATAGTGTGCAGGAAATACAGTAAAGAGAGAGAGAGGAACATGTGTGTGTGTGTGTAATGTAAGATAGTGTGCAGGAAATACAGTAAAGAGAGAGAGGAACATGTGTGTGTGTGAGCAGTGAGAGAGTGCAAACAGTGTGGAAAACAGTGTCAAAATATTGTCATGTGTGTGTGTATACATTGTGTGGTGAAGACAGGTAACAAGTGCAGGAACATAAAACAGTGACAAAACAGACCCCCCTGTTCTCAGGTTTAACTAAACAAAATAGTCCACTCTCATCAGTTAATTCAACATGGAAACACCCAACATCAAACACAGAATTCTATCTCAATACAATTCAGTTTTATACAATCTCAGGTTTGAACTCATGTGATACTTTAGTTGATAATGAGGCTTAGCTATAGGCTAAATCGAAAAGGAAGCAATTAATGAAATAATAGCAAACCCCAACCCATGCCCAGGTTAAAACCTATTTTCAGAATTCAGAGCAACTAATGCAACTATGTCAGGTAATCTCAGGTTTAACATGATTTCCAACAGGATATGCAATATTACATTTCACAATAAAAATACTCAGACAGTCCCCAATGAAATTTCCCAGATTTGAGCCCCAAAACCCCATCATTTCAACTCCAACTCGACACACAGGCAGATGACAAATAGAGCATAGGTTAGAGTTTATAAAACCTATATTAATCAGTGATTAACAGGTTAATCCATCAAACAAAACTCGACCTTGAAAACTGGAGAAGTAATAGAATTTCAATATTAGTTAACATTGGTTAAATGAGAATCAATTAGGAAAAGTTAAACAATTCATGAATCTAATGGTTGATAAATGAAAACAACCCATGTGCACAACCCCTCACATCCATTTTGTGTCACCCAAAGCCTGACACGGCGTGTCCAAATGCACAGAACATAAAAACACATACACAGTGCAATGTCAGTGCACTGTCTAGTGCACACGTGCACTTGTGTCGTGTGCACGACACAAGACACGAGGGAGTCTCGTGGTCACCCTCATAGGTAGCCAACCTATAGGGCTACCTCATAGGCCCATTGGCCAGTGTCTACGATGTGTCAGTGTCGGACACGAGGCCCGTATCAGTGGCCAAAAACTCGTGTGTACAGACACTGCAAAACACGTGCACAGCTGATTTCTTCTTCGACACGACACGGGGACATGTGGGACTTGACACACGGGGTGTCAGCCAGTGCTCCATGGCTCGTGTCGAGTTTCGTGTCAAACAAAAGTGTGTCGTGTCCGCTACAGACCCCGATAGGCAGGGGAGCACTGTAGCGGTGCGCACGGTCGTGTGCGACGCGTGTCCAAGCCAAGATCCCGACACAAAACGACACTGACACTAACACACAAGAACAGAAATCAATAAGCAAGATCTAAACTAACATTCCTGTTCAAAAACAAATTGAAAATATCACGAACAGCCCCTTTGTGGCATTTTCACAAACACCTGCGTAGGAACACAGACACGTGTCCAAAATGGACACAAAACCCAAGACACCCAACACGAATCCTATCCAGAATCTTAGGGGACCCTTAGGGCTTCCTATTGGTGAAGACAAAATGAAAATTCCATGGAGAAATGGGAAAGTTACCTATTGATGAGCAATGGGTGAAAAATCCCCAAATGGAATGATTTTCTCAACCACCCAAATCTCACAAATTGTTTCCTTCCTACAAACAATCAATACCAACAGCAAGAATATTGATATTAGGATCTAATGCAACTAGTTTGGAGGAAAAAGGACCTAAAATGGATTTATTATGAATTTCTAAAGATAGGAGCTCACCTCTTTCTTCTTGAAATAGATTTCCTAAGGAAAGGAGGCTAGCCCTAGAAATTAGGTGGGGTTTTATAGTGGGGGAATCCCAAGACATTAGGTGGACGGCCACTATACTTAGGGTTAGGGTTTGGTGGTTGGGCTTGGGCCAAGTTACATGAGTTATGGTTTATTTGATTAATAAAGACTCTTAGTCATAAGTCACGGCTTATGGCTTTCTAATCTCTATAGCTAAATAGGTTCTAATGACCTAACCATAGATTAGGCTAGGTTAGACTAGAGTCACAATTCTAACCAAGCTCAACTAACTAGGGTTAGCTCCTAGGTTGATCTACATGGGTCCAAACTAGCCAAAATCAATCTAGTCCAAACAATACCAAAATAATTCCTAAAAATTCCCATAAATTCTAATTAATTATAGTAAATTAAAAATACCCCAAAAATGACAAAAATACCCTCACACTAGAAATGTAGTAGTGACACAAATCGTCGGTAATAGCCCGCCAATCCTAGAAAACTGTAAACTTCTGCGATGATGCTAGGTACTGGCCATGTCTCTTGCTGAACTTCGCATACAACTGGTGCTCTCTGAGAATCTAAAGGACTACCCGGAGATGTTGCTTATGCTCTGCTTCACTCTTGCTGTAGACCAAGATATCGTCTATAAACACTATCACAAACTGATCCAAATAAGGCATAAATATGTGATTCATAAGATTCATGAATTCTGTTGGCGCATTGGTCGCTCTGAATAGCATAACGAGAACCTCTCAATACCCGTATCAAGATCTGAATGCCGTCTTCGGGATGTCTTGCTCTTTCACTCTGATTTGATGGTATCCCGACCGTAAGTCAATCTTCGAGAATACTACTGCCCCACTGAGTTGATCGAATAAATCATATATCCTTGGTAGGGGATATATGTTCTTGATTGCTACATAATTCAATGTACCATAAACAACACATAATATTGACGTACCATCCTTCTTCTTTAGAAAAAGTATTGGGGCTCCCAAAGGTGATCCACTAGCACGAATGAATCTCTTGATTCTGAGTTCTTTAATCATCTTGTATAGGATCTCCAATTTTTATGGTGCTATTCTGTAGACTCCCTCTGATACTGGTGTCGTCCCTAGAATCAAATCAATAGTGAACTCTATTTCTCTCTTACGGCATGGCTAGAAGCTCTCGGGAAACACGTTAGAAAATTTTCTACTACTCTAGAAAACTGAATTGCTTCTGCTACTGCCATCCGCAAGACTGGTGGAGAAGGTTCTACTTCGCCTCTGGAAAATAAAAACTCTTCTTCGTCGAGAATACCAAAAATAATCCTGCCAACATGGCAGTCTATTCTTGCATACTGATCCTTCAACCAATCTATTTCTAGGACCACATCATAGTCGGCCATCGAAAATTCTACCAACCTAGCGGGTAACTCTCTACCGCTAACTATGATTCGACACGAGGAAAGGATTCTATCTACTCCCACAAGACCACTACCAGTAAATATATTGAGCCTTACTGATAATGACTCGGGCTTCAGTCCTATCCGTGTTACGAATCGTGCAGACATAAATTAATACAATACACCCGAATCAAATAATACTAATGCAGGAAAAGAGTTGACAAGAATGGTACCAGCCACCACCTTACCTGATGCCAATTCTTATGCCATGGTCAGAACCGTATCTTGACCCTATCCTCTTGGTGCTGGTTCACTGGAGGTGTTTTGACCGGCTGATCGGAAGGACCAAGGATAATATCACTGAAAAAATGACATAGGAAACAATAAGGAAGGAACAAGGTAAATCAAGGATAAAGCACCTTATCAGGTCAAGATTTAGAAAGATTAGAAAGCACGAGCAGAGATCAAGGGTGAATGCTGATTGAGACATCTATTCAGTAAAACCCCTACACATCTTGATTTACAAGACCTGCATGGGCCACCACTTAAACTGTGTCACACCCCAGAACCAGAATACTGGAGAGTGAAAGACAGACACCGCCAGCTACGTACATAGAAGTACAACCCATCTCGTAATACGGTCATGGCTGTCTAGACGCATGAGGGTTTATTTACAAGCCAACAGTCTCTTATGGTGAATAATAAGCCTATTGTCGCAATCTCAAGCAAGCAAATAAATGTTACAAGATGTTAGATCATCAGACATACAAAGTAAGGCGACCCAAACATTATATATTCAGATGATCATGAAGCTAGTCATACAAAATACGAAGACTAGCAAGAGTTAAGACATACATGACCAACCCTAGGATTTGCCAATCATGTAACAGGCCTTAGGCAAACAGAAAATAAAGTTTCAACACGAGCTAACATATGATCGGTGGCTAAATGCCTCAAAAGAAGAATTTACAAAAGGGTGGGAGAACAAAATAAGAAAACCCACTCGTTACGATGATTACGACGGTTACGTCTAGTGTTGACCATCTGGCTGGAAGGCAGGTAGATCCCCAGTTGGTACTCTAAAATCTGGCCACACAAAAACCAGTTGGGTCAGACCCCAGAAAGAGCAAGTACCACAAGGGAGGCTCGACTTATGAACTAAAATTAGCATATAAAGAGTAGGAGAAATGATAAAATAACATAATTAAATAACATAAAAGCCATGCTCTTAAAGAACATACTAGCTTGTGTTAGGAAAAGAAGAGATGGAATATAATTCCAATGTTAATCATGAGACACATAATTCAGGCTTGGCCAATCAAGTCTTACGGCTTGCTATTATTAGCTAACTAGAGTTATCTCAGGCCCAGTTACTAACAAGATGCAGTTGAGATATTTTTCGCAGTCATAAGCCGTGCTGACTACCCGGGTTATCCAGGCAAGGTACAAGAGTTTATCAAGAATTAAAAGAATTCTTAGGTGACTTAGAGCGCAACACATGACAGTATGCTAGAAATGCGCCATACTCGACATTAGGCTACAAGTCCACGGGTGTGGTCGGGATAACTGGATCGCCTATACCTAGGAAATCTCTCTATATGAACTACTTGATCAATCTAGTCATTAACCTAGTCAGATTCATTATGAATCCCTGACTGTGGTGTGGAAAACTCATGAACACAAAAAATGCCATAATTTCTTCATACGAGGTCGAAATCAAGCGATTCAAAAGCCAAAATTGGGTAGAATGAAATACCCCACAACTTGGAACTATTAGATTTTAGAAATAACAAACTTTAAGAGATCAAAACCAAGAAAAATAAGAAAAAGTCATAAACTTAGATCTACAAAATTCTATCTATCAAAACCAACAATGTCAAGTTCTAAAGAGGCTTAGAATCCAGCAAGGAAGAGAATTTAACAGTAAAACTTGAGATCCATCATAAAGCAAGTTGTACTTGCCTAGGGCTTGGTAGGTGGGAGGAGTAAATGAAGAAGAAGAAGATGAAAAGTAAATGTAATAATGGAGGAGAGAGAGAGGAGTTGGTTTTTATACCAATCATCTTCATCCCAAACCGATCCAAACCAAACCAAGCCAAGCCAAGTTAAGCCAAGTTGAACCAAACAAAATATAAACCAAGTCAAGATTAAACCAAAACAAGGTTAAGGAAGACAAGTCAAAATACGGGTCACCAGACAAATATCAGAAATCCATACACGCGTACTAAAAATACGTATAACAGAAAATGGAAGTGACAAACTTAGAGCAGAAAGTTGATTGTCAAACCGTAGAAAAGCCCTTGGGAATTCTTCGAACACCCAAGGCTCGGGGTTCCCCAAAAATTGATTTCTCTAGAATCAAAGATTTGCATTTGATCCAACTTCGATGGGGAAAGCCTCTGGAATTGTTAAGTTTCAAATCTCGAACATTGTAGCATTCTTTTGACGGTTGGGGTTTGAGTTTCGCCCACTCCAAGGAGTGCGAACACACCTACACGGATTACAGATGACGGTTACAAGAATGGCGGGCGAAGCGGAAACAAGAAACAAAATTGTACGACTAAGCTATCAATAATATTACGCTAAAGGCTTTGATCACATGTAAACTATTCATTTCCCCGATCCCCCAACAATATCAATGTGTACAATAAAAAGAACAATAGAAAAATCATAAATCTCTGTATCAGCTATGTGTCCAAATGAACATGCATACAGTTATAAAGTACGAATTATCATAGTATACTTTCCTGGATTATCGTATGAGTCTAGTTCGATGTTCAAAGAATTTGTGTCAAAAGACACAAATATTCTTAGAATTTATTCTAAATGACTATATCCTAATTATCAAGAACAACCTGATCGATGTTTTAAAAATCAAAAATAGTGATCGATCCAGTAATCAAGAATTGTAGAAGCATAAAAAATACTAAAGGAAATGACTCATGCGGCCAGGAAAGATCTATACGGCTCAGGAAAACGCATGCGGCTCAGGGAATCACGCGGCATAAGGAGCTATGCGGCCCAAGGCATTCCATGCGGCTCAGAAGACACGTGGCTTGATAGTGCTCCCCTCCGACCCATGCTGCACTAATTGTTTTGACGGCTGACCCCTC
>JANAVB010037885.1:165000-176073 GCA_029216955.1 Iris pallida | reverse complement strand
AACCCCTCCATCAACACCATCAGAATCTAACCACCACCACCCTTACCATCATCACCGTCCCTATTTACCAGCACCACAGCTAGGGCTGCAAACGAGCCAAGCCGAGCCAAGCTTTTGTAAGCTTGAGCTTGGCTTGACTAGAATTAATCAAGTTCGAGCCCGAGCTCGAGCTTGGTAAATTTTTTATTTTTGAGCTTGAGCTTGGCTCGAGCTTGTTTAATATTAAGCTTGAGCCTGGCTTGGTTTGTGCTCGAGCTTGGCTTGATAAGCGAGCTTGATTCAAGCTTGATAAACAAGATCGATAAGCCCCAAATCAAGCTCGTTAAGTTAGATTTCAAGCTCGCTCAACTTTATTTCAAGCTCATTAAGCTTGATTTAACGAGCTCGATTTCAAGCTATTAGGTTTGATTTCAAGTACCTATAATGTTAACAATTTATTTATAAAAATTTAATTAAAAAAGTTCCTTAAGATCAATTATTAAGGACATATAATATATAGCACAACCATATTGTTATGCAATCGTATATAAAATTAGAATTTAACAAAGAACAAACGAGCTTCTAACAAGCTCTAAATGAGCTTCTAAACGAGCCAGCTCACAAACTCGTAAACGACCCAGCTTGCAAGCTCAAACGAGCCGTACTTCTAAGCTTGAGCTTGGCTCGTTATTAAACAGCTCGAAAATGAAGCTTGAACTCAGCTTGTTCACTCAAACGAACCGAGCTCAAATGAGCTTTTATCGAGCCGAGCTTCGAGCAGCTCGCGAACGGCTTGGCTCATTTGCAGCCCTAACCACAGCCACCATCATCACCGCCAGATTCCTCCCCCTCCGGTGACTCCACTCCCAAAATGCCACCACCGCCACCAAGAAAGGAAGAGAAAACCCTCACCTACGCGGTCGCCACTCTCATCCAACCACCACAACCACCACAACCACCAAAAAATCACCACTGCCACCGTCGTCGCGCCATCCCGGCCGAACACCATCATCATCACTGTCACCGTCGTAGCCACCGCGCAACCGTCGCGACAACCGTCGCGACACGCCCCAACTAAGCACCGAGGGACCCAAGTGTGAAGAGGAAAGGAGGGCTCACCGTCGGTCGGGAATCCGAGCGCCGCCCTGAGCTCCTCCCGTGCTGCCGTGGCCGGAACCATCTCTCTCGTGCGTCTCTTCCCCAGAACCGCCTGCGCCAGCGGTCTGCTTGCCGAGCCCTACCGCCGAGACTCCTCCCGGAGCCGCTTCACCATTCCAGCTTCGTCGAGCCGGCACCGCACAGCCCGGTAACTCCCCCCGACCATCCGCCTCCCTCTTCCCTCTTCTTCCCCTCCGTCTTCCTCCTCCCACTCCCTCTCGACCTCCCTCATCTTCTCCCGATCTCTCTCTTATTATTTTTTTCTTCCCCAAAACTTCATCTGCTGATCCTTCTTCTTCTTCCTTTTTTTGTATTCTTTGGTTTTCTCTCAAAATAAGAAGAACAGTAGTAAAAGTAATAATAATAATATTTTATTATTATTTTTGTTATTTTTATTATTATTAAAGTATTATTATTTTTTGTTGTTTTGTTGATAGTATACTTGGAATAGTACTATTATTTTAGAAAATTTTATAAAAATTTCCTAGCTAATTTCAAACATAGTTTTCAACCCAAATTTTACAATATTATTATCCATGCTTTGGCAAAAAGAGAAAAGGTATTTTCTACAAATTTATTTTAAAAACAATCTTCTAGATTTTGTATTTTTCTAAAACCTATTTTCTAGCATTTTTAAAATATTTTTTGACCAAGAGAATATAATTTTTACATAAAATGTTAATTTGACGAGCTTAGAATTTTGGCTTAATAAATTTTGATATTTTAAGTAACTATCTAAACTATTTTACCAACATATAGTTTTCAAGATATAATCAATAATTTCCTAGTAAATTTCAAATGATTACAAAATACTTTTATATAGTTTTTTTATTATTAATTACATATTTTATCCCCTTAGAGTTTTAGCCTACAAAACGAATCTTTTGATTTTCAACTGTGTTTTCTAGAATATTTTGTATTTATCTAGAATATGTTTGATTTATAAAAAAAATAGATTTTAGCCAAAAATTATTGACAAATTTAGAGTATTTTGGCCTAAAACGGTTTTTCTAATATGTATTATTATAAAAATTATTTCTAATATAAAATGTCCTTCAAATATTTTTAAAAAGATTATAAGCATTATCCTCCAAATTCCCCCTGACTATCGCTATTGGTCATGACTAATGATGCGTACCTATTTTCTCGCGGATTCGAACCCTTACCCCTCTACCATGGTATGTGACAAATTAGGACTTCTTGATCATCGCAACACACCAGACGTCGCTAACACAAGTATACCTTGCTAATTAACTGTCATATTATTTATTTTCAGCATTTATTTCATTTGTATTTGTTATTTTTAATTGTTATAAATTGTGCGTCCAAGCCACACTTGGGTGCAAGCGACTTTATCAATCATTTCCTTTGCTTTATTTTTTATTTGTTGCATATCGAATTAGTTGTAGTGGAATACCCTCATATTGTGGGATATTCTTTCCGTTGGCCATGACACTCACACTACACGGTTTGAGACATTTTACAAGGGGCATGACTTATGGACTGGCCATCTCTATTATCGTGTGACAGATAGATCGTAACTGCTACGATTAAGGTATAGAGACTCGAGCAGTTACAAAACTGGACGGGTCATGGACATGACTTGGTCAGTGTGGAAATATTAGGGGAGGACAGTCGCTAGTGCATATGGGAATCCAAACAGGTAAACCACAGTCTCAGGATGGAACTGTGGCAATTTATGTTTGCAGATGCCTTCTGACGTTTTGGACGTTACGGACGGATACGGATGACTGGATGCCAGTTATACTTATAGCCTAAAATCCCATCCATGCGCATGAAAGTTGTCCTCTAAAATTGAACAATAGAAGGTTAGCATTCCCTGTTAATATTGGTGTCTAGGAGAGTCTTGCATATTCTTATTATTTTGACAGTTCATATTAGCTTATTTTTCCTGTATCTTGCTATGTCCCTCTAAGGACCTGGTTATTTCCAGGTGTGTGTTCATGTCTTCCGTAGGTATCCTAGTCGGATCGTGGTCTTCTCCATTTATTCGAAGATGACGTGACTTGGTTCCTCCTTGCTACTTCCACTTTGCCATTTTATGTATCTTGTACTTCTTCCTTTTTATTTTGGTTGGTAGTGGATGTGTCTCCAGCCAATATTGTATCAGAACAATTTATTATATATTTTATTCCTTATTTTGTGGATGAGATTAGTTAGTTGTGGTGTACTGTATTTTACGCTTATGTATACGTACAAGGCCCCTGTACTTCGTATGTATACTGGTATGTCTACGTACTTAGTCCTACGTATTTTGGGACTGGGGCATTACATGTTTTTGTCGTGGCCCATGCAGGTCAAGATAAATTGTTTGGTTACTTTACCGTACCAAGCAAGCTGCGTATAGGATTAGAGTCTAGGATCTCATCCACATACTTGACCGCCTTCTCGCTTGACTCCTCGAGTTGTATCTTGCTTGATCCCTTCTATCGTGATTTGTGCCCTTCTTTTGTGCTTGATAGAGATTAAAAGGTAACCCATACTAGGTGGACATGACCCATTGTTTTATCACCCTACTAGTTTAACTCTTGTAAGTTGGATAGAATGCCTCATGACCTAGCATTGCCTTCATCCTTATGACTCATTATCGTAGATACTAAGTGGATTACCTAGACTATAAATTTTTAGGGACCATACCTTATTGGTCGACCAAAGCCTTAGACAAGGAAACAATAGGTCGACTATATAGGCACCAAACAAGACTTATATTCTTAAGGAGTTCGAACTAATTCTATTCTATTTCAATCTTAATCTCGCGTGCCTATATTTTTACTTTCTAGACTAATGATGCTAATGTAGCATAGTTTTGCAAGCTCAATTCTTTGTCAAGCTTGTTCATGACATATGCTATTGAGCGCTCACTAACATATTGTCTAGTCAGAACCGATACATGATGGTCTGATCAACCGAGTGCACTTTGGTTCGCTTTTATCTATCGTTCTACACGGATGGGGACATAGCTAAACTTGTCCTCTAGAGTCCCATCCGCGATAGCCTTGGCAATTCTTTTGAATTACTCACTCGCCTTTGAACACGTATTGGTATTCGAAAACAAATTCTTTGGACTCATATTGGTTTTCGTCTTTCACCTATTTAGACGAAGCCTCATGCTGGATAGATAGACCCAATGTATCACCTTTAGTTGTCCCACCATCTATACCAAGATATAGCCATGGACCAACCAGGTGACTATATCCTCGCTTTGAACTACTCGTCAATACCATATCTATTACCGCGACCTTCCATGAAATTTGAAAAAGATTCAAATCATCCTTTCATTCGTGCCCTCAACCTAGATAATTACCATGCACCCTTCTCCGTAGAACCATCTCTCCTAAGTTCCTAGATTATCTCTTTGATCTACTCGATCCCTTCCTATTTCCTAAATTCATTTATCATGATCTTATCGCCTTAACTAGTAACCCTCATTCGATTCCATATCCATGATTTAATTTCATAGATATCAAAATCAAAAACTTCTTAACTGTACGTTTGTGTTAAACGTAGTCCCTTACCTCGCCAAATTATTTTCGTGTTCGTATTGATATATCCTTGTACTTCTCAACCCCCTAATTATTCTTAATTTTGAGGACGAAATTCTTTAAGTTGGATAGGATGTAAAACCCCTAAATTTCTATATATTTTTAGGACTGATTTTTTTTGTATTTATACGTCGTATAGTCGTATTGTAAGTCGCGCAGAATTTGCATTTTTCGTACTTACTCGTCGAGTGCGAATATGTGCGAGTTACATATTTTAGAAAAATAATTTTTTTGATTTTATTATCGGTGATGGTTTCAAATAATATATATAATAATTATTTTATTAAAACTTGTGAAAAGTATCTATCGAGGTTGCCAAACTTATTATTCTAATTATTTATAACATGCTATCTTATTTTAATAATGGTAATTTAGAAAAGATTTATGTGAATATTCTACTCGTGTAAAGCACATAAAATTATTTCACGTATATTTTCAAATTAATTTTATAATAAATTATTTGGCAAGAAAGTATTTTAAATACTTAAATTTATGATAATTTTTGAAATTAATTATTATTATTAAAAAGATAATTTGAATTAATTGTGATAATTTAAATGGTGATTTTATTTTATTTATTTATTTTAAATAGTTTAAATTAATGTGTAATTCTATATTGGGTTTGGATTTAGATATGAATTTAAATTTAATAGTAAAATTATCTATTTGGATTTAAATAAATCCTAGTCTCTATCTACCAAGGATTCCTTAACCCTATAAATTGGGAGACTCCTATTGTTTCCTCCACAATACTATTCCACAAAATTCTCCACAAATACACGTGCGTGCATCGTGTCCATGTCCCCCATACTTTCTTATTCCATATTTTTACAAATACAAATTCTCCTCCGTGTCGACAACTCTGACACAAATAAATCCTAACCTAAATCCCATCCCCGCCGTAATGCAGCCCTCGTAAATCAATCTCCACCTCCGCCCTCGTCATCCCAGCCACCCGTCCATCTTCCCTTCCAAACGTCGTCGTCCCCTAGTCATCACCACCACAAACACAGACTAGCCAGTCTCACCACCGCTACCACCGCCGTAAATCCTCTACACACCACCCCTATCTCCACCTGCCGATCCCGAACTCCATGCCAAACACCCAATCGACCAGCCTCAGCCAAAACCACCATCGCCCCTGCCCCTGTCCCGGCACCCCCGTCGGCTAGCCTCCCAACAACCAGCACCCTTCCGCCGACAACCCCTCCATCACACCATCAGAATCCAACCACCACCACCACCCGTACCATCATCACCGTCCCTATTTACCAGCACCACAGCCACCATCATCACCGCCGGATTTCTCCCCCTCCGGCGACTCCACTCCCAAAATGCCACCACCGCCACCAAGAAAGGAAGAGGAAACCCTCACCTACGCCGGTCGCCACTCCCATCCCAACCACCACGACCACCAAAAAATAACCACCGCCACCGTCATCGCGGCCATCCCGGCCCAACACCATCATCATCACTGTCACCGCCGCAGCCGCCGCGGCAACCACTGCGGCACGCCCCAACTAAGCACCGAGGGAACCATGAGTGAGAGAGGAAGGAGGGCTCACCGCCAGCCGGGAATCTGAGCGTCGCCCTGAGCTTCTCCGTGCTGCCGTGGCCGGAACCATCTCTCCCGTCGCGTCTCTTCTCCGGAACCGCCTGCGCCAGCGGCTCTGCTGGCCGAGCCCCACTGCCGAGACTCGTCCCGGAGCCGCGTCACCCATTCTCGCCTCCGCAGAGCCAGCACCGCACAGCCTGGTAACTCCCCAACCATCCGCCTCCCGCTTCACTCTTCTTCCCCTCCGTCTTCCTCCCACTCCCTCTCGATCTCCCCTAAGCTTCTTTCGATCTCTCTCTTTTTTTTCTTCCCCAAAACTTCTTCTTCTGATCCTTTTCTTCCTTTTTTTGTATTCTTTGGTTTTCTCTCAAAACGAGAAGAACAGTAGTAAAAGTAGTTATTATTATTATTATTATTATTATTATTTATTATTATTGTTATTATTATTAAAAGTATTATTATTTGTGTTGTTTTTTGATAGTATTACTTGGAATAGTACTATTATTTTAGGAAATATTTCCTAGCTAATTTCAAATAGTTTTCATCCCCGAAATTTTTACTATATTATTATCTATAGCTTTGAAAAAAGAGAAGAAGGTATTTTCTACAAATTTAGTTTTAAAAAATATTCTAGATTTTATATTTTTCTAAAACCCATTTTTTCTAGCATTTTCAAAATATCTATTTTGACCAATAGAATATAGTTTTTACATAAAATGTTAATTTGACGAGCTTAGAATTTTGGCTTAAATAAATTTTCATATTTTAAGTAATTATCTAAACTATTTTACCAACATATAGTTTTCAAGATATAATCAATCATTTCCTAGTAAATTTCAAATTATTACAAAAATACTTTTATATATAGTTTTTTTTATTAATTATCATATTTTATCCCCTTAGAGTTTTAGCCTACAAAACAAAAATTTTGATTTTCAACTGTGTTTTTAAGAAATATTTTGTATTTACCTAGAATATGTTTGATTTATAAAAATATAGATTTTAGCCAAAAATATTATTTGACAAATTTAGAATATTTTGGCCTAAAACGGTTTTTCTAATATGTATTATTCTAAAAATTATTTCTAATAATAAAATGTCCATTAAATATTTTTTAAACAGATCATAGCATTATCCTCCAAATTCCCCCTTCGATTATCGCTATTGGTCATGACTAATGATGCGTACCTATTTTCTCGCGGATTCGAACCCTTACCCCTCTACCATGGCATGTGACAAATCAGGACATCATGATCATCGCAGCCCACCAGCCGTCGCTAACAGGCAAGTATACCTTGCTAATTAACTGTCATATTACTTATTTTCAGTATTTATTTCATTTGTATTTGTTATTTTAATTGTTATAGGTTGCAAGCGACTTTATCAGTCGTTTTCTTTGCTTTATTTTTTATTTGTTGCATATCTACTTAGTTGTAGTGGACTACCCTCCTACTGTGGTATTCTTATATCTCCGTTGGCCATGACACTCACACTACACGGTTTGAGACATTTTACTAGGGGCATGACTTATGGACTGGCCATCTCTATTATCGTGTGACGGATAGATCGTAACTGCTACGATTAAGGTATAGAGACTCGAGCAGTTACAAAATTGGACAGGTCATGGACATGACTTGGTCAGTATGGGAAATATTGGGGAGGACAGTCGCTAATACGTATGGAAATCCAAACAGGTAAACCACAGTATCCGGATGGAACTGTGGCGATTTATATTTGCAGATGCCATTTGACGTTTTGGACGTTACAGACGAATACGGATGACTGGATGCCAATTACGTACTTATAGCCTAAAATTCCACCCATGCGCATGAAAGTTGTCCTCTAAAATTGCACAATAGATGGTTAGCATTCCTTTTTGCATATTGGTGTCTAGGAGAGTCTTGCATATTATTATTATTTTGACAGTTCATATTAGCTTATTCTTCATGTATCTTGCTACGTCCCTCTGAGGACCTGGTTATTCCCCAGGTGTGTTTTCATGTCTTCCGTAGGTATCCTAGCCTGGATCGCGATCTTCTTCATTTATTTGAAGATGACGTGACTTGATTCCTCCTTGCTACTTCCACTTTGCCCTTTTATGTATCAGTACTTCTTCCTTTTATTTTGGTTGGTAGTGGATGTGTCTCCACCCAACATATTATATCAGAACAATTCATTATATGATATCTTTTATTCCCTTATGTTGTGGATGAGATTAGTTAGTTTGGTTTACTATATTTTACAGCTTATGTATATACAAGGCCCCTGTACTTCGTATGTATACAGCTGGCATGTCTACTTACTTAGTCCTATGTATTTTGGACTGGGATGTTACATCAGGGCACTACTGATTGGAAGCTTTCATTTAGTGGTGACGAGTCAAAGTTGGTCAAATATACTAACATTGATATGGCTAGAGATATAGATACGAGGAGATTGACTTCGGGCTACGTGATGATGTTTGCTGGTGGAGCAATCTTATGGCAGTCACAGCTGTAAAAGTGTACCGTCTTGTCTATGACATAAATAGAGTTCTTTGGGGCAATAGAGGCTTGCAAGAGTTATTATGGTTGAAAATTTTTTGTAGGAAATAGGGATTACACAAGGACGGTACGTACATTTGCTTTAGACAGCCAGAGTGTAATCTATCTTGAAAAGAATCTGATATTTCGTAGTCGGTCCAAGTATACTGCAAAACAGTATTATTGGACATGAGATGTGTTTCAGGCGAAGGATGCGACGCTTAAGAAGATTCTTACGGAGGACAATGGAGCGGATATGCTCAGGTTAGTTTTACCGGGGAGAGTTTAAGTACTGCAGGAGAATCGTCGGTATGACGAGCTCCTCCACCTAATTGGAAAGGAGAAGATGTGTTGGAGTTAGGTAGGATTTCCAACCTATGTGGAGTATACTCCGGAGTGCGACAAGCGCCATACGTATGTCAGAGAGCTCAAAAAGCTGAAGGTGTCAAAGAGGAGTTCAGAAATATGTAGTCTGAGAATTTGCCTAGACCAATCTGAGTTTGGTTCGAGTTTGTTCATGATGAGTTTGGTCGACTGCAGATAGAACTATTTGGTAGGGAGTCACAGATTTGGTTCGCATTCGATCCTATTCTGGTAGAACTATTCTGCCTAACTAGACTGAACTCGACTTGAATTTGATCGTTTGGACAAACGAGTTTTGGGTGTTTATTTACACTGTTGGATCGTATGGACAGTCCAGATTCATTGTGGGATATATATATATATATATATATATATATATAATATATATATATTATATTATATATATATATAACCCTATTCCATAATCAAAAGATCACAAAGAGAGGTTTTCCAAAGCTTTCAACTTTTGGAGAAGAGAGAGGGGATGATGGCTACTTCAAAGAAGAGACTTTTGAGGGTAATTTTTTCATTATATTTTGTTCTATGGGAGTCTGTAATTAGTTTTCATCGTCCAAGTAGTTGTGGTGATCCGATTTTTAAGGAGTATATACTTTTTTATTCCAGTAGTGGAGGATTTTTAGGGTTTGACTCTGATCGTCCCGGGTTTTTTCCACAAGAATTTTCCACATCAAAATTGATAGGTTTGCGTTTTGGCTCTTTGTATAATTTTAGTGTTTTTGGTTTCTGTATCTTTCTTCGGTTCTCTCGTAGTCTTTGGTTTGGGGAATCGATTTTCACATTTCGTTCCCAACAGAAAGACGTACCTGTATAAAGGTCATGGTCACAAAACATGGAACAAACCAGCACAATATGTACTTAAGTTTGACTCGTTAGAGGTGTATTGGAAGTTCGAGTTTATATAATTGGGTTTTTAACAAGTTTGATTGTTCGGACACTAGAGAAGAAAATCGATGACCCTCAACAACATTCTCTAGCCTGATTAATAAATTTGTTATAGCTAAGTGACCAAAAGGAAAATAAATGAAATCATAGGTGCGATCAAGCATGTCAAGAACTAAGGGAAAAAGCAATGAGTATTTAGTGAAAAGCAACAGAGAATTAAAGAGGCCAATGTCGAATCGGAATTACCAGTCTCATGTGGCATATGACTAGCTCATTCAATCAACTTAAGTGTGATAATAGTAGGGTTTTCATTTCTCAACTCCTTGACTTCTGACATGCTCAAATTTATATTATTTGATATCCCCCAGGTAAGCAATACTGGCTTATCCCAACAGCAATCTAATGAAGTGAAGGATAATGAACTCTTGAACTCTTATTTCTCTTTTCTACGAATAATATAGTAGCTATTGTCAGTAAACTATTATGGTATTATCTCACTTTAGTCTCACGTCACTTAGACTAGGTTGTCATGACTTGCTCCTATAAATATAACAAGGTTTCTAAAGTTTTACTAACATTAATAAATTAAGATTTTTCTCAGAATTTTATGGTATCAAAACTATAAAAATTTGGAGAGAAGCCTAACTCCAATTTTTCTTCCCTTTCCACCATTCCCCCTACTACCAAAGCCTACAGCAAGACAAGACTACAACTGACGCGTAAAACGAAGCTACAACACTTCTTCAAGCATCTTTCTATCTTAGTTGTTCTTAATGACTTCTCCCAGTCACCTACGTAATATAAATGGCTTCACAACGCCATCAACATTACTAGTTTGGCTTTATGCTTGAGATCTCTTGCTTGGTTTTCTTGTCTTTGAAGCTACTCTACTTCTCACATTGCTTAGGCTAAAGAAGGATGTCATGGCATTCTTCTATAAATCTACCAAGATTTTTCATGTTTATTCACATCAATAGATTAAAATTTCTTTCTAAATTTCATGGTATCAGAACTATAAAATTTTGGAGAA
>JANAVB010037885.1:0-160000 GCA_029216955.1 Iris pallida | reverse complement strand
TTCAGCATCTGGAGACTTTACATGTGTTGACTGATTGTGGTTCTTTTAGTGGTATTGTATTATCGGTTTCACCAGCACAGGACCTCAAACGAGTACATCTCTGATAGTTTTAGTATTGATTATCTCTATACTTCTTGTAGTTAATATTGTTTAATTTATATCATATTAATTCTTGACACGCTTGTTACACGAGATAGTAGTTAGGATTCTTGCCTGTTGTTCGTGACCAATATATTTTCGTGTTCGTGACCTGTCTGAATCCATGGGTACTAGCCGGATGGGAAAGTACATTAGTAGAAATGTAAATATACCCAGAAATATTCCCAAAATTTCTATTCTTGCCTGATAGCAGTCGCACAACTTACGTGCGGGGTGCCGGATTTATCCCTAGTCGTTTACATGTCGAAAGTGTATTTCAAATCACTAGTTAGATATAGTCTTGTTACATTTTAGTTTTCTTATCATTGCTTGTCTTGTGTACCATGTCTTCCTGCTTTTTACTCGCATGATTCCTACCATGATTCCATGTTTATCCACTTATCATGTATCTCAGTATTATTACAGATTTATGGATATTGTTATTATTGATTCTGTTGTGAGATTGTACTCGTTCCATTCTGACTGGAAACTAACATTTTTCAGGTTTAGCCGTGATCACTCTTAGCACTGAGAAGGTATGAGTATGCTGAGGTCGACCTAGATAGTGGAACTAGCTGTCTTTTCTATATTGTGAGAACTTTGTATTTTCTTTAATTTTAAATATTATAAATATTGTAATAAATTTAGAATATGAATGAGCAATAAAGTTTAGTTTGAGCAATTATTTCTTGCGGGCTTGACAGCATTCTACCGCCGACTCTGCGGTGTAGGCTGCTTGGACACGTCTCGTATATGAAAAGCGGGTATGGGTCGTGACAAGTTTTTTTGGTGGCCCATGCAGGTCAGTTTTTGCAAAAGACTGCGAACTCGTGGTAGTACGTATCTTAGTCGTACTACTGCGAGCCTGTGACTAGGAAATGCTCATTCACAATTAGGATTGAAATAATTTAAGAGAAAGACTAGGACTAGGATTCCCTTGTTCAAATTGACCGTTGGATAGTTGAGATTGTCTGATAGGCCATACAGTTTAGATAATGAATTATTAAATTATAGTAGTTGCTAGATCTCTATATGTACACACTTATTGATGTGACGATGTGATCCAATTGGATATATATTCACTGGTAAGTTAGGCTTTCCTAGAATTAAGGCTTTAATCTTGATAAACTGTTCAATTTTTTTTTTGCTCTATTTAGATATAAATTATATCATAAGTTAGAACTGTCTATTTAAATTCTATTTTGCTGTAGGAATTGATTTATAATTCCTGATTCTGTTATTCGTATACGAATCTCGAGGCAGATTTGATTCCAGTTCCCTCAACTCTTTGAAATATATATGAAATAAATATTAGGATGTTCTGTTTTCCTTGTCTTTAGTTATTTCTCCCCGATCAATCTTCTACATTGAGGATTGAGACTTATAGGCAGATGTTTACGTTTCCTATCATAGTCAATTAGTTTGAATCTCTAGCAGCTCCTTGAAGTTCTTAGGAATATAGTTGGAGTAATTTAACGACTGCGATGGCTAGACAGCAGCGTACTGTCGCCAATTGCTTGAGAATGGAGAGTGTGGGTCCACTGCAGCCAGCAGCGCACTGGCGAGGCACGACCCATAGAATTGAAATCATTTCGAAGAATTGTAGTTTATGGAATATTGCTAAAACTATACCTTCGTTGACCCCTTTCGACCTCGTGTCAATGTAAGGTAGAGTATCTGACAGCATATCACATCTAAATCACGGAACCAAGGGTTTACGCAGCCAGAGTGTACGGGCGAGGCATAATTCTCGGTAAAATGATTTCAGACGTGATTGCAAGTTTAGGATACTATAGAGGATAAGAAATGCCCTGTATATCCCATAAGACCCAAAGCCAATACTAGTTAATGTTCTGTAAGTTGAGTAGCATGTCTCCAACTAGTATTATGTGGTCCTTGTGATCTATTGACGAGGTAATTGACAGACACTAATAGGTTTACCTAGAATATAGGGGTCCATAACCCATTAATCGACCAAGGCTTATGGATAAGTAGATAGTAGGCCTTGTGATCTGTATTATTGGATACTCCCTACCGCTCTTGAAACTTCTATTTGCTCTCGATTCTTCTTCCATATTCATGTCCCTCTTATTTCGGAGCGACGAATGGTCATGCTCATTAGAATTTATCAAACTTCTTAGCTACTTGTGTAAATTCGTCGCTTGTTAAATTTTGTTTTACTTGATAGATAGGAGAAGATTACAGACGCCATATGCAGTAGATATATGTTGTAGAATTGTTATCAACTAGTTAGAAGATTATAGATTTTAGTTGTGAGGAGTAGTGTGACCAAAGGTGGTAGAAGTCCAAAGTTTTCAGGGTTATAAAATGGCTAGGAGGAGGTTATAAACTATTTTGAGAAATTGAGATTTAGGAGATTAAGGTTAAGGTAGACTTACTTTGAATTTTCAAAGATAGTACAAATTAGAATTTTGAGGACGAAATTATTTTAAGGTGGTAGATTTGTAGCTCCCCTTCCGAAAATCTAAAAATATTTTTATTATTATTTTTTTACTTGAATGGTGATTTTTACATTTTATAAATAAATAATTAATTATTTATTACGGTAGTAATTTTAGTCATGGTTAGGATTGGGGTACAAGACGACTAGAAATTATGGCACGGATAGTACAGTGGCGTGCTTAGACTAGTGTATTAGCCCTGGTAGGGAAGACCAGCCATAGTGATGTCCTAACTAGGAAAACCAGGACAAGTTGCGACTTAACCCTTTCCGAAGATTGTTTATTTATTAATTATATCATTGAGTTTTAGGGAACCCGGTTGTACCAAACTAGTCAGATTGTACCCAAATCAAGCCTAAGCCTATGTAGACATACTTATAGGTGTACAAATATTTTCTAACTTTTTGGGTGGACTTAATGATATTTTCTAAATATTTGGTTATTTATACAAAATGGGTAATATTAATATTTAAATAGAGTTTTAGAAATATTGGTACAATTTTAGGGCAGATATGTTCGCAAGACTCTTTGGGTTATTTTAGTGGGTATTGGTATTATAGAGTTTATTTAGATGTAAAGAGATAGTGTGTATGTATACATGTATACATACATACAACATAATATATATATATATATATATATATATATATTATATATATATATATATATATATATATATATATATATATATATAATATTTCTAACTTTTTGGGTGGACTTAATGATCTTTTCTAAATATTGGTTATTTATACAAAATGGGTATTATTAATATTTAAATAGAGTTTTAGAATATTGGTACAATTTTCTAGGGCCAGATATGTTCACCAAGACTCTTTGGGTTATTTTAGTGGGTTATTGGTATTATAGAGTTTATTTAGATGTAAAGATATATGTTATATATATATATATATATATATATATATATATATATATATATATATATATTATATATATATGGTGTGTGGTGTGTGTGTGTGTGTATGAATATATAAATAAATAAATATTATATATTCAAATAAATATTATATATATATATATTAATATATATATATATATATAATATATATTATATAATATATATATATATTATGTGTGTGTGTGTGTATGATGAATATAATAAATATTATATATTCAAATACATCTATATATATATATACATGTGTATGATATATAATAAATATTATATAAGTGTATGTGTGTGTATAATTTATATATAATATATCTATATATATATATATATATATATATATATATATATTATATATCTTATATATATATATATATATAGATAATATATATATATATATATTATATATATATATATATATAATATATATATATATATATTATATATATATATATAAATATATATTTATAGCTGTATATATATAATATATATAAATTATATTATATTTATATATATATTTATATATATATTATATATTATATATAATATATATAATATATTTATATATTATATATTATATATATATATTATTATAATATATTATATATATATAAAATATATATATATTATATTATAATATATAGATATATTATAGAATATTATATAAATATATATATATATATATATAATCTATATATATATTATAATATATATATATATATATATATATATATATATATATATCTATATATATATATATATATATATATATATATATATATATAAATATATATTTATAGCTAGTGTACTGTGTGTATATATATAGGTGTATATGGGAATATATATATATAAATACATATATAAAGGTGTATATGTGCATGTATATACACACACACACACACACACACACACACACACACACATATATATATATATATATATATATATATATATAGATATATATATATATATATATATATATATATATTCGTATATGTGTAGGTGTATATATATTATATAATATATATATATATATATATATATATATATATATATATAATATATATATATATATTATATATATATATATTAAATATACGAATATATATATATAAATATATATATATATATCTGTGTGTGTGTGTGTGTGTGTGTGTGTGTGTGTGTGTGTGTGTGTGTTATACGTACATATGTGTATCTACATATATATATATTGTATATAGAAAAAAAGAATAAGTAGAACCCAGCAGCAGCAACAACCCAGCCCAAATAGGCCCGACCCCCCAGGCCCAAGACCGCCCCCTCAGCCTACAGGCCAACCCAGCCCGAGAGACAAGAGCCCGACTTTGTGAAACCAGCGAATCGTGTATGTATATATGTCACGACCCGCTCCGAATAATCGAACACGAGTCAGACACGCCCAGCCTTCGTCGTTAGACACGACGAAGTAAACTGTACCAATCTAGGAAAACTAACTAGATAAACAGCAGTAAATGTGAAACACATCATTTATAAACGAATCCCAAATCGAGATACATGTCTCAGAATTTATATATTCCAGCAAATGAAGTTAGAGTCTACTAGTCTTAAAATACAAGGAAAATGTAAAGTGCTAAGGTAAAGCTCTAGGCTTCTACAGCCTCTAAGTCAATAGCAACTCCAGCTGGCTCTACTGCATCTACTGGCTCTCGGCCATAATATGTATCACACAGAGCCTCCAACTCACCTACAATATATCCTAGTCAGGAGCGGAGCAAAGTACAGTTCTAGGTAATGAACAAGAACATGATATGGAAATGAGTACAGGGGTACATAAAAGTGAAATACAGGGAATGAACAGGAAAGTACAGGAAAGTAGTACAGGAAATAATGTACAGGAACTATAGTACAGGAATGTAAAGTATATGAAATGTAAAGTACAGAAAATATAATATACAGGAATGAAACTATAATCCTGAAGTACAAGACATGATAAGTGCACAATATTGAAATACAACTAGTCCATGTGACCAGCTGGGGTGAGTACAGGAGCATGTACAGGAGTACATGAATATGGTACGGCTTAGGACCCGCGTGTACGATGCGAGGCCTAAGCTATCTACATGAATATAGTAACCGGGGTTTCGTCACATGGTTAGTGTATTTTCCCACCCGATACAAGTAAATATAAGAACAAGATAGTACAGGAGTACAGGGGTACATGATATCGTGTCATGACGTGTCACAAGAAAGGTACAGGATATGTAAATGTACAAAACCGTACAAAAGTACTTGCCTTGCTCCGGGAAAGTACTGGTAAATAATGGAGCTGGATATCTTCATGTTTTATTAAGTACAAGCTGGTCAATATCTAAACAGTCTAATTTACTCATCAAGTATTTTAATATATCTAAAATTGGAGAATACTAGTGATTTTAACTTAAATTATTTATTTCTTTTATCTTTTTGTACACTAAAATTCTCGCAACTCACTCTATGACAATCCTCACTAAGATAGGAAAATTTGGCATCAATTATAAAACTAGGATGCATGCTAATTAATATAATTGAAAAGTTCTACCACTAGTATCTATTTCTATATACAAAAAGACCTACATTAAAACAGAATTTATTCTAATGCGAACAATGTGCTGAGATTGAATTCTCAGATTTTACTAAATGTATTAGGCAATGCTAAGCAAACTCAGGTTCCCAAATCCTACCAGGACAGTGTTCAGGTTTAACATTTTGAACTAAGATCTTGGTATAAAATTATATCATTACTTTATAAAATTTGAATCATCCTCTCATATGTATACCCAAACCACCCACTGTTATGCCAAGCTAGGCTTATGGTCTTAACTAACAACACTTAAAAAATACCTCACTGTGTGTTCTCAGGACACATTCTAACTACTGTTGGCCTACACTCAGTTCTAACTGAGTTTAGCATCATTAGCAACAAGAAGAAATGTAATAGGAAATCCTGGTAACCCATTCTCAGGTTCAAAGACTTAGGTTCTCAGTTTTAAATAACTGAACCAACATTGCACAGATGAGATATCCCAGGCTGAACCAAACTGCACAGATGAGATATCCCAGGTTTCAGAAATTGAACTGAAATAGTGTACTGCTTGCAAAGAACACATAAATTCAGGTTTATATTCAGGCTAATAGGGTTGTACTTCAACCAACATTTAATCTCCTTAACTCGAATTGATACCAACATTCTCAGGTTCAGTTGAAAACTGAACTGAGATCATCATAGTCCTAATCCCACCTAATACTACATATGCATTCCAGCTGAACCAAACTGCATTTATGTTAGTTTCAGTTTTCACTGAACTAAATCAGTTGCACATGCAATCAGGTTCAAGAAGACTAATCAATCATTGCACAGGTATTAAGGTTTCATCAACATAAACCAAAGCATTGAACAGGTATTCAGGTTCTTCAATTGAACCAGAGCATTACATAAGATTCCCAGGTTGGACTAAAAATCTCAGACTGAACTAAAATCCAGGCTGAAATAAAATCTCAGGTTCAACTGAAATCTCAGATTCATATCAATGCGTACATCGTAAATTGTAAACTGAACTGGAATCATCTATTGGTCAATCATGACATAGCCTATGAACTTGGCACTGATATATGGATCCCAATTCCTTAACTTCAACTAAGACATGAGTATACAGTCTCAGGTTCATCACTGGACTAAAGCATGTATATGAAGATTCAGTTTTAGAGACAACACTGATACTAAATGAAATCGAAGGTTTGTCAGCTCACCCAAAACATGCAAATGCAATCGACTGAAACAATACTGCTGATGCAGTCTTAGTTTCAATCAATCACCGAAACCCCCACTAACATGTTCAGTTCACCATTAAACTCCCAATCTATCGAAAATAGAATTAACATGTGAAGCTATAGGTAAACAGGAACCCACAAGCATGATCACATTCACATGGTTTCAAAACAACTTTCATTCCAATTCAAAGGTCATACACCACTTCTCTAACATATATCAATTAACTCCTAATTGTTCTACTGCACCAACCAGGAAAAGCGAACTAATATTTAGGGATTCAACTAGATGGTGTTCAGACATTACCTGAAGAATCCAATTGGAAAATAGCTCTTGACACAACCTCGCGTATCCCAACTCTCGAGTCCGAATCCGATCCACCCCAAGATTATAAAGAATTAATTGATCCTTCACCACAGCTCAACAATAATAATTCATAACCAAAACTTCAAGAAACGATTGGTCGAACAACTGTTCGATTCAAAATAGAGTACCACAAAATACTAACTAACTCTGATCCATCACTAGATCGACTCTCCAGGTTTAATCCTCAACTAAAATAACTTTAAAAGAAACTTTCGAATTTTATCTTACCTAAATCGATGCTTGATGGGAGCAACAAACAGATCGAATCAATCTCTGACCTAAAATCCTCAGATCTGAACAATTTGAAGGAAAATCAAATGGATCAATCATTAGATCAGATGGAGATCCAATCGTAAATTGAGGAAATCGATCGAATCAAGGAATTGATGGCAATACTCACCTCAATCTCGTGATGGTCTCAATCAATAAATCAAAACAGGAAAAAGCTTCTTCATGCTGTCTCCACCAACTGATGGCTGCCTGCACCGCTTGTCGAGCTAAGGAGGGGATTCGCCATGGCCAGTCAACAGCTTCGCCGGAAAGGAGAAGGAACAAAACAATTTGCAGCACTCCCTTGTAATTGATTTCTTTTATGGATTAAATAAAAGAAACTCCAGTTTATATAGAGATGGAGAGGGGATCGATACTTGGAGAGAGGGAAAGAATTGGACGAGAAGAATTGGGGATCGTGGGTTACACATGGCAGTTGCAACCGCCCCTCCTCTGAGAATTTCGAACAGAAATTCAAATGTTCAGTTGAGACATTGAAGAAGAAATTATATGGCAGGTTTAGACCTATTCTTATGAGAATGGATCATGGGCTTGGGCTGACAACCAAGGGTTTAAACCAAATGGGAAACCCATTGGCTGAAAAGAATAATATTTATATACAATTATTTACTTCACATAATTTTTAAAGTATATAAAAATAAATTCTAAATTGCTTAATCAATACCATATATAAAAACTTTTAAAATTTTACTAGAAAGGTGGAGTTATAAATTTCTCCCCCTTAAAAAATTTTGTCTTTGAAATTTAATGGACAAACACTAAAACTTGAAACAATTCAACATAATATTCAAATACAGGCCATTTATTGAATTAGGAAAATTCAAAAAAATAGAGTACAATCAAATCAATCAAACAAATTGGGATAACGCTCCCGCATCTCATCCTCGTGCTCCCATGTGGACTCTCCCGGAGAGTGGTGTCTCCACATGACACGGACAAGTGGAATAGTCTGGTTTCGTAAGCGTTTCTCTCTCCGATCAAGGATCTCTACTGGCTGCTCCTCGTAGGTCAAACTTCGACCCACCTCTAGCTCTGAGTAGTCTACTACATGGCTCGGGTCTGGAATATAGCGTCGAAGCTGAGACACATAAAAGACGTCGTGCACTCCCTCCAAGCTAACTGGAAGTGCTAGTCGATACGCCACCTTGTCAATCTGCGTCGTTACGTCGAAAGGCCCGATGAATCTTGGACTGAGCTTCCCGCCTTTGCCAAAGCGAATGACGACCCTAGTCGGTGAGATCTTCAGGAACACTCTATCTCCAATCGTAAACTCCTGTGGTCGTCTGCTGTTGTCCGTCCAGTGCTTCTGCCAATCCTGTGCAACTCTGAGATGCTCCCTGATCAGTCTGACTTTCTCGGCTGAGTCTACCACCATCTCTGGCCTAAGCAAAGCCCTCTCGCCAACGTCGTCCCAAGATAAAGGGGTGCGACATCTTCGTCTATATAGCGCCTCGAACGATATCATCTCTATGCTAGCCTGATAACTGTTGTTATAGGCAAACTCCACTAGATGCAAATGATCCTCCCACGAACTGCTGAAATCAAGTGCACAAACCCGCAGCATGTCTTCCAGTGTCTGAATGGTCCTCTCGGACTGTTCGTACGTCTTTGGATGATAGGCGATGCTGAACTTCAACTGCGATCCCAAGCTCAGCTGTAGACTCCTCCAGAAATGTGATATGAAGAGGTTGTCCCTGTCTGAAAAAATGCTCACCGGTATCTCGTAAATCCGCACAATCTGACGCATGTAGACGTCTGTAAGCTTCTCGGTCGATAGTCCAACCTTGAACAGAATAAAATGAGCAGACTTCGTCAGTCTGTCCACGATCACCCAAATAGTGTCATTACCACTGGGAGTATGCGGTAATCCAGAGACGAAGTCTATGGTGATATGCTCCCACTTCCATTCCGGAATAGGTAAAGGCTGGAGTAATCCCGCTGGTCTCTGGCGCTCCGTCTTGACTTGCTGGCACACAAGGCATCTAGAAACAAATCTGGCAACCTCTCTCTTCATCCAAACTACCAAACATACTCTCGTATATCTTTGTACATCTTGGTAGACCCAGGATGAATAGAATACTGTGACTGGTGGGCCTTCTGCATAACTTCCTCCCGCAGATCCTTAGGCAAACACAACTGGTTCTCGTGCCTCAGCGATCCATCCTCTACAATAGTAAAGTCGTCGAGCAATCTTGCCTTTGCCTGACCTCTGAGACATCGGAGTCCCTCATCAAGAAACTGGGCCTCCTTGATCTTCTCTAACAGTCCTGACTGTATCTGTATGTGCATCAGCTACCCTCCTACTCCTGGTAGAACAATCTCGATCCTCAGACTCTCAAGATCCTCCAAAAGATGTCAGTCCATAGTGAGAAACATAAGAACATGATATCGATTAAGAGCATCTGCCACCATATTCGCCTTTCCAGGGTGGTACAGCAGATTGATGTTGAAATCCTTCATGAGTTCCATCCATCTGCGCTGCCTCATATTCAGCTCCTTCTGGGTAAAGACATACTACAGGCTTTTATGGTCCGTGAAGATGTCCACTCTCTGTCTATACAAATAGTGCTTCCACAGTGTCAAAGCAAAAATGACTGCTGCAAGCTCCAAGTCATGTGTAGGATAGTTATTCTCATGAGGTCTCAACTGTCTAGAAGCATAAGCAATGACCCTCTTGTTCTGCTCAAGCACACATCCTAAGCCTTTTCCTGAAGCATCACTGTAGATGACGAATCCTCCCGATCCAGATGGCAAAGCTAAAACTGGTGCTGTCGCGAGTCTTCTCTTCAATTCTTTAAATGCTGACTGGCAGACGTCGCTCCAGATGAACTCCTCGTCATTCTGCATAAGCTTGGTCATCGGCTCTGCTATCTTGGCAAAATCTTTTATAAATTTTCTGTAGTAACCTGCTAGACCCAAGAAACTATGAATCTCAGCAACTAACCTGGAAGGTGCCCATGCTTCCACTGCTTCAATCTTCTTGGGATCTACAGAAATCCCCTCGCCATTCACCACATGCCCTAGAAACTCCACTCTGTCCAAGAAAAAATCACATTTCGAGAGTTTCTCGTACAACTTCTCCTTCTGCAGAATCTCCAACACAATCCGCAGGTGCTCCACATGCTCCTCCTCGGTCTTCGAATAAATTAAGATGTCGTCAATGAAGATTACGACAAACTTGTCCAGATACTTGTAAAAAACATTATCCATCAAGTTCATAAATACTGCTGGGGCATTGGTGAGTCCGAATGGCATCACCAAGAATTCATACTGGCCGTATCGGGTGTTGAAAGCTGTCTTCGGAATATCCTGTTCCCGAACCTTCATCTGATGATATTTCGACCGAAGGTCAATCTTAGAAAAGACCTTCGCTCCACTAAGCTGGTCAAACAGCTCATCAATCCGCGACAAAGGCTATTTATTCTTGATGGTGATGTTATTGAGTGCGCGATAATCAATACACATCCTCACAGTCCCATCCTTCTTGGGCACAAAGAGTACCGGTGCTCCCCAGGATGAAGCACTGGACCGAATAAAACCCTTGCCCTCCAACTCATTATTCTGGGACTTCAACTCTACAGCTTCCTTCGGGTTGATCTTGTAGCAATGCTGGGACTTCGGTGCTGATTTGGGCACTAGGGCGATGCTGAACTCCATATCTCGGTCTGGCGGCAATCTTGGCAACTTCTCGGGGAAGACGTCAAGATACTCTGCAATCAGCGGATGTGGCAACTCCTGGTCTTCTGCAACTACTCCAAAGTAGACTCCCTCTGGCCACTCTGCAACTCGTCTACTGATCTCGAACGGTAGAACTCTAGGCAGGCTAAAAATCACCTTCCTCTCATGGTAGTCTATTACGGCAAACTGCTCGCTCATCCAGTCGATGCCGAGGACTATATCAAATCTGGGAAATGGCATTACTAGAAGTCGAGCCTTAATCTCCCCTAACTATAGTGATAGGGCATTCCACCATATCACTTACTGGCACTACTCCTCCTCCTATCATAATCTGACAGTTCCTCCTAGTGGGCTTGGGTGTGAAGCCGTGTCTATGCAGAAACTCATATGATACAAAGCTATGGGTGGCTCCAGAATCAAACAATGTAATGGCAGGGGAAAGAATGTAAGAGTATAGAACCTGTGATCACATCTGGCACTGCTTCATCCTCCTCAACTGCAACCATGACTTAAGCACGTCCCTGCTGTGGTAGTCCCCTCTGCTGCTGGTGTTGTACAAAATACTGCTGCTGAGTAGGTAAAGCCGGAACCCTCTGTGGTGTAGCTGGTAGAGCTCTGGATGGTGCAGGTGGTTGTCCTCTAGCTCCTCTAGGTCCTCCTGTCAGTCGAGCTGTAGCCTGTGGACAGTCCCTCATCTGGTGTACGTCTGATCTGCAGAATAAACAGAGCCCGAGCCTCTTACGGCAATCGTCGAAGTGGTGTCCGGGCCGGTAACAGAATGCGTAAGTAACTGCCTACTGCTATCTCTGATGTATAGAAGCTCTGGATAGACGGTGGTGCTGCTGTGCCGGCTGCTGTGGCCTCGCCTGAATCTGAGTCTGGACCCTCTTTACTGGTGCCTGGAACTGCTGTTGCCAATATCCCGATCCCTCTTCAGCTTTGGCTCTGCCTCCTTCTCTACAGCCTGAGCAATTTTGAGGATGCTCGCATACGTCGTCGCCTGACTAATCGCCACCGCATGTCGCAGCTCCCTGGTAAGGCCCTTCTTGAATCTCTAGGCTCTGTCCTCCGGTGCTCTGACTAGGTTCTCCATGAAACTGCTGAGTCTAGTAAACTCTGAAGTGTACTGCACAACCGTCATAGTCCCCTGCTGTAGCATCTCAAACTGCATCCTCAGTCCATCCCGCTCTATATCTGGAAAAAACTTCTCCTTGAACAGAGTTTTGAAATCTGTCCAAGAAACCTGGTGCTCCGCCAACTGGGGCTCCTTCCGGTACCAAGCTCTGGCCAAATCAAAGAGTTGCATGCTCGCCACCTCCACCTTCAGGTCATCCGGGATCCGTGCCATCTTCAGGGTCCTCTCCGCATTCTCTAGCCACTCGTCCGTATAAACGAACCCCTCATTGCCCCAAAAGTCCATCGAGCAGAGGCTCTGGTAGTCCCTGGCCGTCCGTGGCCTCAATGCTGCTGGTGCTGCAGGTGCTGCTGGAGCTGGTGCTGCCGACTCTCTGGTCCTGAGCGTATCTACAACTGTCGCCCGAAACTGTGCTGTACGGTGGTTCTGGGCCTCCATAAACTGCTGGAACATAGCCATCACCTGAGCGCCATTAAAAGTCATCATCGGTGGCAGCGGAGGAAAGATAGGAGGCGGTGGCTGAAGCTGATCCAACGGAACATCTGGTACAGACTGATCCGAGCTGCCTGCAACTCCCGAATGATCAGCGGTCTTCCTCGTAGCGACCATCCTGCAATAAAAGAAAACTTCGTGATTGATAAAAACCTAACCTACCAGAAAAATATAAATGTTTTATAATATCCATATATACCCGATGTATCTGATTTCCTATGCTGTGATTCAAGTTTCTCTAGTGTAAATCAAGTCCCCCAATAGTACACTAATACCTAGGTACTATTAGGATAGACCTGCATGGGCCACCACTAAAAACGTGTCACTCCCCGCTTCCGAATAATCGGATACGAGTCAGACACGCCCAGCCTTCGTCGTTAGACACGACGAAGTAAGCTGTACCAATCTAGGGAAAACTAACCAGATAAACAGGAGTAAATGTGAAACACAACATCTATAAACGAATCCCAAATCCAGATACATGTCTCAAAATTTATTAAATTCCAACAAATGAAGATAGAGTCTACTAGTCTCAAAATACAAGGAAAATGTAAAGTGCTAAGGTAAAGCTCTAGGCTTCTGTAGCCTCTAAGTCAAGAGCAACTCCAGCTAGCTCTACTGCATCTACTGGCTCTCAGCCATAATATGTATCGCACAGAGCCTCTAACTCACCTGCAACAAATCCTAGTCAGGAGCGGAGCAAAGTACAGTTCTAGGTAATGAACAAGAACATGATATGGAAATGAGTACAAGGGTACATGAAAATGAAATATAGGGAATGAACAGAAAAGTACAGGAAAGTAGTACGGGAAATAAAGTACAGGAACTACAGTACATGAATGTAAAGTACATGAAATGTAAAGTACAGAAAATGTAATGTACAGGAATAAAATTATAATCCTGAAGTACAAGACATGATAAGTGCACAATATCGAAATACAACTAGTCTATGTGACCAGCTGGGGTGAGTACAGGAGCATGTATAGGAGTACATGAATATGGTACGGCTTAGGACCCGCGTGCACGATGCGAGACCTAAGCTATCTACATGAATATAGTAACCGGGGTTTGGTCACATGGCTAGTGTATTTTCCCACCCGACAAAAGTAAGTACAAGAACAAGATAGTACATGAGTACATGGGCACAAGATATCGTGTCATGACGTGTCACAAGAAAGGTACAGGATTTGTAAATGTACAAAACCATACAAAAGTACTTGCCTTGCTCCGGGAAAGTACTGGTAAATAATGGAGCTGGATATCTTCATGTTTTATTAAGTACAAGCTGGTCAATATCTAAACAAGTCTAATTTACTCATCAAGTATTTTAATATATCTAAAATTGGAGAATACTAGTGATTTTAACTTAAATTATTTATTTTTTTATCTTTTTGTACACTAAAATTCTCACAACTCACTCTATGACAATCCTCACTAAGATAGGAAAATTTGGCATCAATTATAAAACTAGGATGCATGCTAATTAATATAATTGAGAAGTTCTACCACTAGTATCTATTTCAATATACAAAAAGACTTACATTAAAACAGAATTTCATTCTAATGCGAACAATGTGCTGAGATTGAATTCTCAGATTTTACTAAATATATTAGGCAATGCTAAGCAAACTCATGTTCCCAAATCCTACCAGGACAGTGTTCAGGTTTAACATTTTGAACTAAGATCTTGGTATAAAATTATATCATTACTTTATAAAATTTGAATCATCCTCTCATATGTATACCCAAACCACCCATTACTGTTATGCCAAGCTAGGCTTATGGTCTTAACTAACAACACTTAAAGAAATACCTCACTGTGTGTTCTCAGGACACATTCTAACTACTGTTGGCCTACACTCAGTTCTAACTGAGTTTAGCATCATTAGCAACAAGAAGAAATGTAATAGGAAATCCTGGTAACCCATTCTCAGGTTCAAAGACTTAGGTTCTCAGTTTTAAATAACTGAACCAACATTGCACAGATGAGATATCCCAGGCTGAACCAAACTGCACAGATGAGATATCCCAGGTTTCAAAAATTGAACTGAAATAGTGTACTGTTTGCAAAGAACACATAAATTCAGGTTTATATTCAGGCTAATAGGGTTGTACTTCAACCAACATTTAATCTCCTTAACTCGAATTGATACCAACATTCTCAGGTTCAGTTGAAAACTGAACTGAGATCATCATAGTCCTAATCCCACCTAATACTACATATGCATTCCAGCTGAACCAAACTGCAATTATGTTAGTTTCAGTTTTCACTGAACTAAATCAGTTGCACATGCAATCAGGTTCAAGAAGACTAATCAATCATTGCACAGGTATTAAGGTTTCATCAACATGAACCAAAGCATTGAACAGGTATTCAGGTTCTTCAATTGAACCAGAGCATTACATAAGATTCCCAGGTTGGACTAAAAATCTCAGACTGAACTAAAATCCAGGCTGAAATGAAATCTCAGGTTCAACTGAAATCTCAGATTCATATCAATACGTATATCGTAAATTGTAAACTGAACTAGAATCATCTATTGGTCAATCATGACATAGCCTATGAACTTGGCACTGATATATGGATACCAATTCCTTAACTTCAACTAAGACATGAGTATACAGTCTCAGGTTCGTCACTGGACTAAAGCATGTATATGAAGATTCAGTTTTAGAGACAACACTGATACTAAATGGAATCGAAGGTTTGTCAGTTCACCCAAAACATGCAAATGCAATCGACTGAAACAATACTGCTGATGCAGTCTTAGTTTCAATCAATCACCAAAACCCGGGCTATCATGTTCAGTTCACCATTAAACTCCCAATCTATCGAAAATAGAATTAACATGTGAAGCTATAGGTAAACAGGAACCCACAAGCATGATCACATTCACATGGTTTCAAAACAACTTTCATTCCAATTCAAAGGTCATACACCACTTCTCTAACATATATCAATTAACTCCTAATTATTCTACTGCACCAACCAGGAAAAGCGAACTAATATTTAGGGATTCAACTAGATGGTGTTCAGACATTACCTGAAGAATCCAATTGGAAAATAGCTCTTGACACAACCTCGCGTATCCCAACTCTCGAGTCCGGATCCGATCCAACCCAAGATTATAAAGAATTAATTGATCCTTCACCACAGCTCAACAATAATAATTCATAACCAAAACTTCAAGAAACGATTGGTCGAACAACTGTTCAATTCAAAATAGAGTACCACAAAATACTAAACTAACTCTGATCCATCACTAGGTCGACTCTCGAGGTTTAATCCTCAACTAAAATAACTTTAAAAGAAACTTTCGAATCTCAGCTTACCTAAACCAATGCTTGATGGGAGCAATAAATAGATCGAATCAATCTCTGACCTAAAATCCTCAGATCTGAACAATATGAAGGAAAATCAAATGGATCAATCAATTAGATCAGATGGAGATCCGATCGTATATTGAGGAAATCGATCGAATCTAGGAATTGATGGCAATACTCACCTCAATCTCGTGATGGTCTCAATCGATGAATCAAAACAGGAAAAGCTTCTTCACGCTGTCTCCACCAACTGATGGCTGTCTGCACCGCTTGCCGAGCTAAGGAGGAGATTCGCCATGGCCAGTCAACAGCTTCGTCGGGAAGGAGAAGGAACAAAAGAATTGTAGCACTCCCTTACAATTGATTTCTTTGATGGATTAAATGAAGGAAACTCCAGTTTATATAGAGATGGAGAGGGGATCGATACTTGGAGAGAGGGAAAGAATTGGACGGGAAGAATTGGGGATCGTAGGTTGCACATGGCAGTTGCAATCGCCCCTCCTCTGAGAATTTCGAACAGAAATTCAAACTTTCAGTTGAGACATTGAAGAAGAAATTATATGGCAGGTTTAAACCTATTCTTCTGAGAATGGATCATGGGCTTGGGCTGCCAACCATGGGTTTAAACCAAATGGGAAACCCATTGGCTGAAAAGAATAATATTTATATACAATTATTTACTTCACGTAATTTTTAAAGTATATAAAAATAAATTCTAAATTGCTTAATCAATACTATTTATAAAAACTTTTAAAATTTTACTAGAAAGGTGGAGTTACAATATACGAATATAGATCGAAAGAAGAAGATCGAAAAACTTTAAACATCAAAATCCTAACCCTTCCCGACCTCATGACACATGCGCGCCCTAGGGTTCCGCCGTGCGAGCGCACAGCCGTCACACGGTGGCCGGCCGGCCGGCAACAGCAGGCACGCAGACAGTAGAACGACAGCAACAGCCCTGGTCGACCCAACTTCGCGATCCAAGATCTCCCTCCTCGGTCGACGAAACTTCATCCCGATTGCTCAGGTACGATTACAACATAACCGTCTTCAAACCCCAGTAGTTAGCTTTTGATATAATCGTGCGACCGATCCATGAGATCGACACGAAGTCGATCAAAAATCTGTCCCAAAACAGGACCAATAACAGTCCAATCATCCACGTTTAAAGATCGATTCCGATCGATCTAGTACCAGAGTAGAAATTCTTCTTGAACACAGTTATAGACAATATATAGGGCTCCACAACCCATTTCGCAGAAGTCGATTTCATCGACTATGCGCCGAGAAATCGGATCCCAAAGTTCATGAAAAACCTGTTTTAAAAATAATAAAATTCTTCGATATATCGTACATCCCGCCAATCTGGGCGACATTTTTGCAGACCGAAAGCATCGAAAGGTGCGTATCGGCTTCGTAGACATATGGGCTTTGACGGAATTCAAATTGGTTTTGTGTGCACGGCGAATTTGATGCGTATCCATCAAAATTTACCGTATCGGCCTCTGTGCAAATTTCTAAATTACTTTATTCACGCTTGTCAGGTCGAGACAAAACTTATTCCAATAGGACCGTATCATTTTTTTGGTCCTGTATGCCAAGTTTGGTTCGATTCTGAGACAGTTGTTCAGATCGTCGTTTTGCGGACCCCACGGTCTGACTCAATGGGCAATTTTGTGCACGGGCTGCCGAAATCCAACTTTGGATATATGGTTGGGTTTGTATTGGAAAATTAGACCTGTTGACATATAGTTTGATGACTTTAGAGATCGTTGACTCTGGCACGCTTTTCGGTGCAAAGCGGATCCAACGACGGACACCGTTTTGACCCAAAATTATCGTTTTGCCCCTGTGTCCAGAATTGGGCTTAAGGACAGGCAATTCTAGCTAATTTGACTATTCTCAGAATGTTGGTAATGTTTATTTCAGCATCCGAAGACTTTTGTATGTGTTGACTGATTGTGGCTCTTTGAGTGGTATGGTATTATCGTTTTCACCAGCACAAGACCTCAGGCGAGTACATCTCTGATAGTTTTCGTATTTGATTATCTCTATACTTCTTGTAGTTAATATTTTTTACATTGATATCATGTTGATTCTTGACACGCTTGTCACACGAGATAGTAGTTATAGATTATTGTATGTTGTTCGTGACCAATATATTTTCGTGTTCATGACCTGTCTGAATCCATGGGTACTAGCCGGGCGGGGAAGTACATTAGTAGACATGTAAACATACCCAAAAATATCTCCAAAATGTTTATTCTTGCCTGATAGCAGTCGCACAACTCACGTACGGGGTGCCAGATTTACCCCATAGCCGTTTACATGTCGAAAGTGTATTTCAAATCACTAGTTAGATATAGTCTTGTTACATTTCAGTTTTTTTGTCATTGCTAGTCTTGTGTACCATGTCTCCCTGCTTTTTACTCGCATGATTCCTACCATGATTCCATATTTATCCACTTATCATGTATCTCAGTATTATTACAGATTTATGGATTTCGTCATTTATTGATTCTGTTGTGAGATTGTACTCGTTCCATTCCGGACTGGAAACCAACATTTTTTAGGTTTAGCCGCGATCACTCTTAGCACTGGGAAGGCATGGGTATGCTGAGGTTGACCTAGATAGTGGAACTAGCTGTATTTTCTATATTGTGAGAAATTTGTATTTTCTTTAATTTTAAATGTTGTAATAAATTTAGAAATGTGAATGAGCAATAAAGTTTAGTTTAAGCAATTATTTTTTGCGGGCATGACAGCTTTCTACCGCCGACTCTGCGGCGTAGGCTGGCTTGGACACGTCTCGTATCCGAAAAGCGGGTGCGGATCGTGACACCTACTAAGCAACCCATTATATGTAAATGGATCTACATAATTAAATATTGTTTCCATGTTTCCATAGAACGCTACAAAGCATGCCTTGTTGCAAAAGTATATACACAAGTAGAGGGAATTGATTATCGTAATACTTTTGCATCAGTGGCCAAACTCGTCACTGTTCGAGTTATGTTCTCCATTGTTGATGTCAAGGGTTGGTATCTACACTAATAACTTGACATCAATAACGCGTTCTTACAAGGTGATCTTTTGAAGAAGTTTGAAATTAACCCCCTACCGAATTTTCAAAAAAAAGGAGAGATGAATGTTTGTAAACTTCATAAATCCCAATATGGCCTTAAACAAGCCTCTAAGCAATGGTTTTCAAATTTTTCCTTTCCACTAATCAAAAAAGGGTTCACACAATCCATTGTCAATTATACTCTTTTCACATACACTCAAGGAAGAGTTACTTTCTATGTTTTTATCTATGTAGATGACACCATTATTACCGAAAATGATAAAAATGTCATTCTGAACTAAAGAGATCTCTTGGAAAATCTTTTTCGATCAAAGACCTTGGCTGGTTATTGTAGAAGCATGAAAATTTCAGCAATAAAGTCTTATGCGCCCAAGCCAATGAGGACATATGCGCCCAAGTGAACTCGTATGCGCCCAAGTCACCCTGTTAAGCTCTATGCGCCCAAGTCACCCTATGAAGCTCTATGCGCCCAAGTCATCCTGTGAAGCTCTATGCGCCCAAGATAAGCTCCCCTAGAAAGAGGGCGCATAGTCCTGTTTCAGGCTATACGCCCAAGCCAGAATAGCCCCTGACTTGGTCAAAGCCACGATCAAAATGTGTACCAAAGTGTACGGCCACGTCAGTCTCCACGAGTAGTCGTGCACCGAAGCATGCGGCCACGTCAGCACCATGATCAACCCACGACCACGCAGCTTGTATACGCCTACATCCTATGCGTCCAAAGCAAGACCATGCGCCCACATGAAAACCAGTGTATTTTCTCATGTGGGCGTATAACATCATTCTACCTCAAGAACGACTATAAAAAAGGGGTTCATCCCTCTTCAAAAGACAGAACGGAGAGCATTTTCAAGAGCCAAATTGCTGTACTTCTTGCCAGTGAGCCGAGAGTTAGCAATTTTCTTAAATTTTCTCTCACTTTTGTAATCGGAGTGTCAACGGAGTAAAGGAGCAACTGCCGCTCGATCTTCATCGTTCTATTCCCAGAATTCTTTTTGTACTCGGGGATCCACAGTGCAGGATCTCTCAGGCGTAATCGATTTGTGGTGCCTTGCACCAATAAAAAAAAGATAGCATTTCTTCTTCTTTATGTGTGTGTCCACATATATGGCGACTCTGCTGGGGACTACCTTTTCTTCTGACGAGAAGGTGGTGACACAATCTGATACCGACAAAGTGGGGAGCACTCAAAAGATGCTGATCGTAAAGTTCGATCAGCAGGCGTTCGAAGAGATGCTCTCGAGGGACGGCTCTACTCCCTCAAAATTAGCGAAGCCAAACAAGTCTCGCAAGACTTGGCTTCCAAAGGCTCGTCGTATATTTCCTGCCAGTGTCATAGCAGATATGCAACTGGAGGACTCTGTCACATGGGTGTATGGCTCTGCCACAGAAGATTCCCAAGTGAAGAAGGCCCATACCATTCCGGGCTCTACTAGTCTAGCGACTTCTCTCTTGTGCAACCAACAGAGTGTTCGACGCTCGAGACTTGGCAAAGGAAAGTACTACGATGCCAAGAATCGGAGTGTTCGACACTCTGGACAAACCCAGCGAGGCTCACAAATGAAAGAGACAAAGCTAGAAGAAAATAGCACTGCTCCACCAAGCATGCTCCCAAAGCTATGCGCCCAAGGGGGTGTGTGGGCGCATAACTCTAATCAGGAGGCTTCTATCTTCGACGGATTGTGCATCTAGGGTCATGCGCCTAAGGCTATGCCCCCAGGCTCAACTGATCTATATTATACGTCAATATTAAGGAAGCTCAGACATGCTGCGAAGAAGCATGTGCCCAAAGCTAGTCTCCAAGGCCTATGCGCCCACAGTAAAAAGACATACCCTAACGCGTATAGCACGAGGCTGTCTTCAAGGACATCACAGAACTTAGGTGTGGGGGTTGCCCCTGCACGTGAACTAAGTCTGGATACGCCAACTCTCCTTACAAACCCGCATACAAAGCTCGGCGATGCATGCAACATGGGTTGTAAGGCAAAACTCCCTTTCGCTGACTTACGCGACATGATAAATCACAAGCGTAAAGCGAGGAAGGACATAACAATTTATGGTGAACATCCATGTACCAGTATTGTCATCAACTGTTGCAGCTCCAAAGAAACAAGAGTACCTCAGAGACAGTCCGTGTTTCGACAGCTACATTTCTCTGACGATAAAAAGCTACTGTGTGTTTCATCCAACATGGCTTCATGGGGTCCCCCTTATGAAAGCCCTAATCAAAGACGGTAAACCACGAACCCAACTTTCTCTTTCAGTTCTGCGAGAAGAAGGAGAAAAAGTCTACCAACAGATGGCCAGCAGGCTGTCACATCTGAAAGAGTCTATATAGGTACTCGGTCAAAGGCGAGATTTTGTATAGATGACGAAGACTCCCAAGCTGGGGGTAGTATTCCCTCAGAGTCTGAAGCGAATGACCTTTACACTGGGGTACCCTTCTAGAGGACGACGATCCCTCCGAGTCTGATGGCGACTATCTACCTCATCTACCTGAAGATAAGGGACTTGTCAACTCAGAGACAGACATTATTAGCACCAGTTGTACTGTTTCCTCTATTCATCCTTGCATGTTATCTACATACATGGCAGACGAAGAAAGACCTGAAGAAGCCAGTAATCAGACCAGCAAACGGCTAGAGGGTCTTGAAATAATATTCGCCAAAATCACTGATATGCTTACCAGTATCATGGCGGTCCAAGCTGCTGGGGCTATTCCTCCACCTCAATAAAATGTCTCGGCTCACGCTAGTCCAGCTCATAGCAACAACCCTTCTTCACTACAAAAGGAGTATCATTCTATTGTGTCTCCCCCAAATCTTGTAAATGTTAGGGGTGGTCCTTCGCCAACGACGCCTGACAACCGTTCAGCAGCTATTTCCTAACACCTGTTCAATCAACAGGATACAATTGATTCTCTGGTTTCCCGTCTCGACACTATCTCATATAAAGACGAGCTTCAAAAGATGGGGATATCTCAACCTTATCGTCCTGAATGGGAGAATGCTACTTGCCCTCCTAACTACAAGCCGTTGATGCTAAATTCATTTAACGGGTTGACTTCTCTTCGTCAACACATGACATACTTCAACAAGCAGACTCTACACTTACCCAGGGACAATCCGTTCTTGTCAAAGCTATTTATTAGCACCTTGTAGGGGGTAGCTTTTGAATGGTTCTGCAGTCTGCCTGACGGTTGTATCAATTCATTTAAAGACTTGGAGAGGTTGTTCCTCAACAGGTTTTACGAGAGTGGCATGCATGTTAGTATGTCCACCCTTATCGAGACTAAGTAAAGCAAGACTGAGTCAGTCATTGCCTTCATCGAACGCTTCAGGCGGCTAGCACTGAAGATATCCTTCGGCAAACCAGACTCAGAACTTATGGATACTTGTCGACATAACTTTCTTCCTACAGTGAAGTTCTGTCTGGGTATACATTAGTATGATACATGGCCCGCTTTCATTGGGGCCGCTAATGCTGCTAAAAATAACGTTCCTAATTTGGAATTACTGGGGTTGAAAACACCCAAATCTGAAGACAAGGGCAAGCATCCTCAAACCATTCCTGTCCGTGGAGGTAAAGGGAAAGAAGTTCTGAAGTTCGACATTTCCAAAGGAGCTTCCAATTCTTAGGGCGCCTCCGACAAGCCTAAGGAGACCTTCTCCTTTGACGAAGACGATGTCATTACATTTTTTACACATTGACGAAGGATAATAAACTGATATTTCCTCCACCACGACGTCCTGCAGAGGCGAATCAACTCAACGATCCCAAGTACTGTCTCTATCATTAGTACGTGCATCATTCCACCAAGGACTATATCGTCCTGAAGAAGAAGATACAACAGCTTATCGACAGCCAAGTGATCAACCTCGAAGCTGAAGACAAGGTCGTATCTTCTAACATGATCTCTTTTCTGTTTGGTGACTTTCCTCCCACAAAAGCCCCAGACGGCATGGTCCCAGTCTCCAAGGCGATAATGGAAGTCGTCAACCTACCGACAGCTTGCAACTCAACCTTGGTGCAACTCATGACTGAACGTGGTGAGATCATGTGGGTCCATCCGGACCTTGTGCAAGAGATGACACAGGGGGTGGCATCTTCCAAAGCAAAAAGGAGCAAGAAATACAAATCATGCCATATGGTGTCTTCTTCCATCAACGAGGTTCTATCTGGCGAGACGTGATCGGGGAAGGCTTATCTTCGGACGTACGATCCCGCACAAAAGAAGCAGTACCTTCTTAAGCTCCTGCTGCCCTCAAAAGCTCAGAAGCCGACCCGTCTAAGCCTTTAACTACCAACAAAGCCAAGCAGAAGGGGACACGGTTTGACAAGTCTCTGAAGGCGTGTCAGCCCCTGTTTTTTCAAATTTGGTTTAATTAGTGTTAATTAGATGTTAGTGACCTATTTAGCTTTAAAATGATTTATTATGATTATTAGGAATTTTTTTAGAATTTTAAATGATTTTTAAATAATTTTTTAAAACAAAATATATCATTTTGTAATTAATTGAATTATTTTAATATCATTTTATAATATTTAAATTTTTTTAATATCGAATTGCAATTTAATGAATTATTTTTATTACAGTTTGCAAATTATATTTGCAAACTGTTAAGTGCAGGGTTATTTTGTAAAGCCCCAAACTATGGGGCTTTGCTGCAAACCTACCCTACCCCCCACGTTCTTTCTCTCTCCTCTCACCCAACTGCCCCCGACGACCGACGACCGGCGACTGCCACCGCACCACCAACCTAGACCCTCTTCTCACCGCCCTACCCTCTCTATAAATAGTCCGACCCCGAAACCCTAACCCTAGTTCATTCTTCGACCACCACAGCCCGTCTCCCCCCTACTTTCCTTCACCGAAATCCTAACTCCGGCGACCCCTAGCGCCCCCTCCACAACCGCCTACACCACCATCGACCACCACCGACGAGTTTGCTACGCCGAAGCGAGTGCAGCGCCACCCCAGCGCCATAACCACGATGCCCTAGTCGCCGTCCAGCACCCTCCATGACCCCCAGCTCGCCGGACACGAAGGTAACAGCTTCAAAAATGTATCATGTGTGTCCCCAACTCATGTGTGTCATTCGCCTGGACACGGGAAACCCAACAGTAGGGTTGGACACGCGTTAGCAGTGTCGTGCATGTCGTGCTAGACGCGAACACACGACACTGGGTCAGATTTTATTGCTCGTGTCCTGAACAGTCTGGACACGAGCCGAACTATTATTTAGGCTATTGGGTTAACGGATTTTGATCGTGCTATTGGGTTAAAACCCATTAACCTAATTCTAACATAAATAAAACCCAAACCCTTTCCCCTAACAACAGACTCGGGCTGACCCCCTAGCTAGCACGACCGCGCCAAACACCCCCTGCCCTGACCCGAGTTCGAGCCCCCCCTTTCCTCTTCTTTTCTTTTTGTTTTGTTTTAGTTTTTCTTGTATTTTATTATGTATATATGTATTTATATATATATATATTTTTTTGTATTTATATATATATATATATATATATATATATATATATATATATATATATATGTATATATGTATATGTATTTATGTATATATATATTATTATATATACACAGTATTTGTACATATATATTTATATATTTTTATATTTAGTATTTTTATACATATGTATGTATACTTAATATATGTATATATACTGTGTATATATATAATAATATATATATACATAAATACATATACATATATATATATATATATATATATATATATATAATATATATATATATATATATATATATATATATATATATATATATATATATATATATATATATAAATATATATTTATTTATATATATATAAATATATATATATATATATATATATATATATATATATATATATATATATTATATATATATATATATATATATATATATATATAAAATATATATATATATATATATATATATATATATATATATATATATATATATTAAATATATTATATATATATATATATATATATATATATATATATATATATATATTTATATATATATATATTATATATATATATATATATATTATATATATATATATATATATATATATATATATATATATATATATATATATTTTATATATATATATATATATATATATATATATATATATATATATATATATATATATATATATATATATATATATATATATATATATATATATATATATATATATATATATATATTTTTTTTTTTTTTTTATATATATATATATTAAAATATATATATATATATATATATATATATATATATATATATATATATATATATATATATATATATATAAATATCTATAAAAAATATATATATATAAATATCTATATATTTATATGTAAAAAAAAATGTATATGTATAAATATTGTTGTTGTATATTTATATATGTATTTTAAATTTTATCTTGTACAAAATATTATTATGTAAAATTTCACAAGTTATTTTATTGTATATTTTGTGACTTGCAAATTTTACCACTTTAAAATATATTATTTATATTTAAATTCCTGTATTTTATAAATTATGACCAATTGATGTCCAAACCTAGCATGGGTTTTTGGGCCCAATTGTGTCTAATACATTCAGAGTCTGTACAAGTCATATTGGACTTGATTTATGGCTCTGGGTCCTGTATGTGGACTTCGGTTCAACTTCAAATACATGGACAAAATAGTAAATAATTAATTAATTATTTTCCAGAAATTGTTACTTGTTGTTCTTGAATTTTTATATATATTTTAATTACCGTAAAAATCTAGAAAAAATTGTATTTAAATACTATGTTAATTTAGCTAATTTATTATAAATTTTCCATCATTTAATAAGTAATTATGGTATTTTATAAAAATGGAAAAATAGAACTCATTTTTAGGATACATATGTTTGCTGATTTTTAATAAATATGTATGAAGGTTTATATATTCCAGAAAAATTAGTATAAATTTTTATAATTAACAAGGATCATTCTGGTATGTTATTTTATGTAAAATTGATTTTTTTGTCTATCTCAAAAATTGTTGGAACATAGTGTACAGTTTGATTTATTTATTGAATAATTACGACTTTCAATGTTTCGTGTTGTTTTGAGTTATAGACGTATTGGACCTCACCCTACACTAGTGTAAAGGCCCTAGAAAGTTAGTCAGGGTATTGTGTCTCCCCACATTGGTCTTCTATGCTAAAGTTATCATTTGGCTAGGTGTCCAGTCAGAAAGTCGTAGCACACAACTAGTGACTTAATATAAAAACTAAGTTTATGTGTTATTTCTACAGTGACAAGTCACCAGGCATCTATAGCATTTTTATCGCTGCTTTTCTTTGCTAAAGGCAAGTACTTCTACAAACTTTACATACTGCTATAAACCATAAACTGTGATTTCTAACCAAGTTAAATGCTGATCCTTGGGGTAGCAAGTTAAAACTTCATATGTTGTATTACTTTCAGTCTCTACCATGTTTAGGACAGTTTTCATATCTCTCACATGTTTAAACAACGGCTTAAGGGAAAACTGTTAGTAGTGTACGTGATCATGCCTTCCTTCTCCTTATGTATTTACCGAGCACTATTACATTCTATATGTAACTTTGTTGTATGTCTGATCCCGCGTTTGTGTATGGATATACACCGATGCCGTTAAGGGTACGTATGTACACTTTAAAAAATTGATATGTACCATTGTATATCCTATTTACCTATTGACTGATCACTCACCTACTACAGTTTTAACCTTTAAAATGAATAATTATTGTCATGATAAAATGTTTCTAAAACTAGATGAACAGCATATGTCATTTATTTCCATCACATGATCAGTATTATATGTTTGTTAGATTCAGTACTTGCTTCCGTCCTGACAGGATAACGTTGTAGGTATACTTACTGAGGAGGAGTTCCTCTGTGATTCATATTATGGAGTTACTGCCGAGGACCAGGCTTTATCTTACGAGGATGTACATACGGAGAAACTCGTCTAGTTGTCTATTTACTTTAGACTTTTGAGAGTAGTCATGTATTAGATTATGTATTTTGTGACTGGTCATGTATCCAGCTTTACATTTTGGACTTGTACTTGGACTTACTATTATACGATGACTTTTGTGTTTGGAACATTTCTTTCTCATTATTACTTATATAATTGTTAGCACACTTTGATCTTGTCTTATTTATCTTTAGAACAGCTTACTACGTTTTACCTCAAACGTAGGTTGTACATGACTCGGCCCGACCCAACAATTTGGATAGCGGATCGTGACATGTTTTTAGTGGTAGCCCACGCAGGTCCTGACTAAATTGTTTAGTTACGTTATTGTACCGAACATGCCTACAATTAGGAACTTAAGGTAATTAGACAACACTGGGAATGACACTTAGAACACCTAGAGGAATACTAGGACTACAACATAGGAAACGCGTCACATGCTCGCTATTACAATTAGATTTTCTATTTATGATTGTTTACTTTAAAGAGTCCTTATAAGTCTTTTTTATTTTAGATGGTGTTCACCCGCTCATCTCAGTATGTCACACCTGAGAATGGAATACTCCCTATCCAGTCGGTTGACCAGTTGACCCATACACCTCCACCTCCACCTACCATACTCCCCCACTCCACAAATCCACCAACCCAGATGCCTCCACCACCTTCCACATCACAGTCCCAGCAGGACCCGATACTCCCACCACCACCTATCACTATACCTACCCAGGCTTCTGTCACACTCGACGGGAACCAACTGCTCACTCTGATCTAGGGGTTCCTAACAACCCATCAGGAGTAGACCCCCCTACTCCGTCAGATCATGGAGCGTTCTGAGTAATGTACCGTGGTTCCACCACCTGTAGAGCCATGGCAGAGAGTAGGGACAATCAAGGACTTCATAGGTCTGAACCCCAAGGAATTCTTAGGGACTGAGGGCATAGTAGTAGCAGATGACTGGCTAGACTCGGTAGAGATGAAGCTCCTTGGTGCTAGGTTGCCGAATGACCTCCAGGTCGAGGCAGCAGGATTTCTGCTGATAGACTTGGCAGAAGTTTGGTTCAGGAATGAACCGCTATTCACGAGAAAGAAGGCCACTTGGTATCAGTTCAAGACCCAGTTCAAGAAGAAATTCTTCTCGACCACCGCTAGGGTAGCCATGGGGCTACTATTCCAGACCATCCAGCTGGGGAACCGTTCAGTTGACGAGTATGCAGCAGAGTTTAGTCGCCTGAGCCGTTTTGCTCATAGTCTAGTTGCAGACCCTGAGAAGATGATGCGTAGGTTTTGCCATGGTATAGTTCCAGACATTAGCATTCTTATAGTGGCGAACGGTACGACTGACTACTACCAGAGCCTAGAGCTGGCCCAGAACATAGAGGAGCGTCTTCTATCTTGCAAGTGGCCAGCTTCTGTACACCTCGAGGGACCGTCCAAGTGTCAAGCTTTCCAGCCGAGAGCACTAACGTCGCCCCAGCAGACATACCGTCCCCCTACACCACATCACCTGACCCCGCCAGTTAGAGTCCCAGGACCCCGGCAGCAGCAGAAGGGAGTTTTGTGTGTATTCTGTAGGAGGCCAGGCCATGACGCTGTCGCCTGTAGGAAGAGGTTAGGGCTGTATTTAGCTTGTGGGTCTACCATCCATCAGCTTCAGGACTGCCCAATAGCCAGTGTACCAGGTGCCGGACCACAGTCTAGAGGACCGCCGCTTCAGACTCAGCAGCAGAGGTTTGGACAACATCTACAGCAGCAGAAGGGACCCCAGGGGAAGACTTATAGTCTGGATCTTGAACCAGAGCCGAAGCAGGTTTCGGAGCCAGATTATTTGGCTGACGTCATCACAGGTCATATTTATTTGCATACTTTTTTAGCTCTATGCATGTTTGATTCTGGTGCATCTCATAGCTTCCTGTTATTAGAGTTTATGCATAAACACCACTTAGTAGCTACACCTACCGAGGAGATGAGTAGAGTAATGACGGAAGGCGGACCAATGCCCATTAGAGCTATCTATAGATGCTCTATTACTATAGCTGGGAGAGAGTTTAGGAGATGATTCTTTGTGATGTCACTCCCCGGGTATGATATCATATTGGGGATGGACTAGCTTAGCTATGCCCATGCAGCTATAGACTGTCATGAGGGTAGTATTCTGTTTAGTCCCCCAGGTACGGCACCATTCAGTGTCAAGAGGACAGGATCGGAGATCAGCCTAGAGCTGAAATATTGTGCGACAGTTGGGGAGATAGCAACGCCACACCCTATCATTAGGGAGTTTATGGATGTATTTCTAGAGGATCTTCCAGGACTTCCGTCTGACAGAGATGTGGAGTTCACTATAGATTTAGTACCGGGTTCATCACCAGTATCCCGGGCTTGCTATAGAGTGAACCCCAAGGAGGCCGTAGAGATGAAGGAGCAGATTGATGACCTGTTGAAAAAGGGTTTCATTCGATCTAGTGCTTCTCTATGGGGAGCACCAGTGCTCTTTGTGCCGAAGAAGGATGGTACAGTCCGGTTGTGTATTGACTACCGGGCCTTGAATACCATAACCATTAAGAACAAATATCCTCTGTCCAGGATAAATGATTTGCTCGACCAGTTGAGTGGGGCGAAGGTGTTTTCTAGGATAGATTTGAGATCCGGTTACCACCAGGTGAAAGTTAGGGCTACAGACATCCAGAAGATGATGTTCAACATGAAGTACGGGCAGTAAGAGGTTTTGGTGATGCCATTTGGTCTCACAAATATGCCAGCTATCTTTATGAACTTGATGAATAAAATATTTCACCAGTATCTGGATAAATTCGTCGTAGTATTCATCGACGACATCCTGATATACTCGAAGATGCCGGAGGAGCACGCAGAGCACTTGCGGACAATTTTAGGGATTCTGAGGCAGGAGAGATTGTTTGCCAAATTGTCGAAGTGCGAGTTCTTTTTGGATCGAGTGGAGTTTCTCGGTCATATAGTCACTGGAGAGGGGATCTCGGTGGATCCCAGGAAGATCGCTGCCGTTGATACATGGAAGGCTCCGACGTCAGTTTCAGAGATCAGGAGCTTTCTGGGTTTAGCAGGCTATTATAGAAAGTTCGTCCAGGACTTTGCTAGGATAGCTGAACCCATGACGAAGCTAACGCGGAAGGGTACAGAGTATATCTGGTCGGAGGACTGCCATGCAGCATTTGAGGAGCTGAATAGGAGGCTGACGACCGCTCCAGTTCTGACATTACCTTCAGGGTCTGGAGGTTTCACCATATACAGCGATGCTTTGGAAAAGGGACTAGGATGTATCCTACAGCAGCATGGAAAAGTGATTACTTATGCATCTAGGCAATTACGGACTCATGAGCGGAACTATCCAACCCATGACCTAGAGTTAGCTGCGGTGATCTTTGCACTCAAGTTATGGAAACATTACTTATACGGAGAGCGTATGGAAATCTTTACTGACCATAAGAGCTTGAAGTTTGTGTTCACGCAGAAAGAGCTGAACATGAGGCAAAGACGATGGTTGGAGCTGAACATGAGACAAATGTGGTGGCAGATGTGCTGAGCAGGCATCCGATGGCATGGTATCTGATAATAGATCGGTATTTACGGAAAGATCTGGAGAAGCTCGGTATCGAGATAGTTCGGCCAGGATCAGTGATACAGATGATGGCGCTTGACATTCAGTCAGGGTTGATAGAGCAGATCAAGGAAGCACGGTCTACAGATGAGAGCCTTCACAGACTTCGAGCCCAGGCTTTAGCTGGATTGCTAGATGACTTCAACGTAGCAGAGGATGGATCCTTGAGGCATGACAGCCGATTATGCATGCCGAAGGGAGAGTTGATAGAGGTAGTCTTGCAGGAGGCACACCGATCGAGATATTCTATTCACCCTGGTGCCAACAAGATGTACCGTGACTTACAGAAACATCTTAGTGGCACAGGATGAAGAGAGATGTATCATATTTTATTTCAAGATCCTAGTTTGCCAGCAGGTCAAGGCGGAGCGCCAGATGCCAACTGGTCTGTTGTAGCCGTTACACATTCTCGAGTGGAAGTAGGAACACATTACGATGGACTTCATCTCGGGGCTTCCTCGTTCCCAAGGAGGGAAGGATGCCATTTGGGTCATCGTGGACAGGCTGACGATGTGTGCGCACTTCATACCCTTCAAAATGGAGCTTTCCACCGAGAAATTGGCGAAGCTATACATGCAGCAGATAGTTCGCTTGCACGGAGTACCAGTGAGCATCGTGTCGGACTGGGACAGCCGATTCACGTCCCACTACTGGAGGAGCTTGCTGGAGGAGTTGGGCAGTCGGCTCAAGTTCAGTACGGCGTACCACCTGCACTTGGTAGAGTTTTTATACAATAACATCTACAAAGCCAGCATCGGTATGTCTCCTTTCGAGGTACTATATGGACGACGATGCCGTACACTGCTCTTTTGGGATGATGTTGGGGACAGAGTTATGTTTGGGCTATAGATGATCACGAACGTAGCAGAGAAGGTCAGGATGATCAATGACAGGCTCAGAGTCGCTCAGGACAGGCAGAAACACTGGGCCGATGCTAGTCGCAGACCGATGGAGTTCACTGACGAAGATATGGTGCTAGTGAAGATATTACCTACTAGAGGGATAATCCGGTTCGGACGAGGAGGCAAGTTGAGCCCCAGATACATCGGGCCGTTCGAGATACATGGCAGGATCGGAGAGGTAGCTTACATGGTTGCACTTCCACCCAACCTAGCAGGAGTTCACGATGTCTTTCATGTGTCTCAGCTGAGGAGATATGTTCCGGACCCCAGCGATGTGCTAGATCATTCAGAGTTGGAGATCGGACCGAGCCTTGCAGTCATTGAGCAGCCAGTGGAGATATTGGACAGGAGGGAGAAGAGGCTGAGGAACAAAGTCATACCCTTAGTACGAGTAGCTTGGAGCAGTCACTCTCCGGGTGAATCTACTTAGGAGAGGGAGTCGGACATGAGGGAGAGATATCCTTACTTGTTCGACCCAACAGCTGCGAGGGAACCACCCGTTCCCCTTGATACCATAGAGGTTAGATTTGATCGTAGCCTTAGTCATTTGTTGTATTGCTTGTTATGTTAGAATATTTGTAGAATTTTCTATCCTTGTGAATTTCGAGGACAAAATTTTTCAAGAAGGAAATACTTGTCAGCCCCTATTTTTTAAATTTGGTTTAATTAGTGTTAGTTAGATGTTAATGACCTATTTAGCTTTTAAATGATTTATTATGATTGTTAGGAATTTTTTTAGAATTTTTAAATGATTTTTAAATAATTTTTTAAAACAAAATATATTATTTTGTAATTAATTGAATTGTTTTAATATCATTTTGTTATATTCAAATTTGTTTTAATATTGAATTGCAATTTAATGAATTTTTTTATTACAGTTTGCAAATTATATTTGCAAACTGTTAAGCGCAGGGTTGTAGGAGCGTAAAAAGTGCTTCATAGAATGAGTCAAAGAGATGGAGCATTTCATTCAAAATGATCTATTTTACGCCTAAGATAGGCTAATCACTTTACGCCTAAGACAGGCTAATCACTTTACGCTGTACAAAGCTGTCGAGTCTTGCATTTAATGCAAAGTCTGACATGAAGATTTACTGACGGCGTATATCACAGAATTCGAAGAAATTTGTTTTACACAGAGACCAATGTTGTCGTTTAGTATGTGGACTGAGCTATTTTACGCTCACAATATGGCTTCTTTTATGCATGGAGACTATATGAGTTTTTACGCTCAAAAGTTGACGTGTGCATAAAATTTATTTGGGCTACTTTTACGCTCAAGATTGTTTAACAACCACTTTACGCGGAAAGTCCATGTCAGGGCTATTTTACGCCTAGTCTACTACTTTACGCTCAGAGTATATTTTGGGTTATTTTTACGCCCTATTCTTCTTCACCAATTTGGAACGTAGTTTGCCTACATGGCTTTCATGCCACACATCTCGAAGAACGTGTGTACGTGCATCCTATTCTTATTGAAATGATGGGACACATGTCAACGTATGCAGAAGATGACTTCGGTCATGGGTGGCAGTTATTAGCGTAAAGACGAAACTTTTGTTGAGTTTTTATGTACAAGAAGCCAAGTCTATAAATAGACTTATTTTTTTCATATAAAGGACACAGAGACAGAGGAGAAAAAATAGGGAGATTAGAACTCAGAGATTTTGATTCTCCAGAGCATTCTTCTTCAACCTTTCTTTCAGAACAGAGTGAAGCAAAGCAGGAAAGCATTCGGCCTCGCCATCAGTGCCCAAGTGTGTCGATACCTTTCTGGTGACTTAGTTCTTCCGGCTGTTCATCTTCTAGCAGTGATCTTCATCATCATCGTATGGTCGAAGGAACAAAGTGATCGCTTTCAGATCAGACTTCCATAGCAATACTTCCCAGAACAATTTATACTTCTTGTACTTTTTTCATTTTATTTTCAAAAGCCGATTTCAAAGGCATTTTGTTAAGTGATACAAAATGGCGACTCTGCCGGGGACGACATTCTCCTCTGACAAGGAGGCAATTGCTCAATACGATGATGTGTCGATTGGATCGACAAAGAAGACTCTGGTTGTACACTTCGACCAGACTGCTTATGAAGAGATACTCCGAACTGGGGGTGGTTCTCGCTGCTCCAATGTTCAAAAATCTCGCAAAGCACGAAAAGTTTGGATTCCTAAATCCAAAATAGCTTCTGATCTCTCTGTTGCTTCTGATGGCAAGGAAATTCTTCCTACTCCTGTCGTAGGGGCTCCCGTTCGTAACGAGGCAGTCCTTACTTCAGCGTTGCACTCTAAGTGTGGCAATTTATCTCCCGTCTGTGACGGTGAAGATAATCAGGTTTCACGCCCACTGCGTAAGAACCAAGTTTTACGCCCGGTGCGTAAAAATGATGTTTTACGCCCAGTGGATAAAAACCAAATTTTACGCTTAGTGCATAAGAATGAGTCTCCCATTTGTAATGAGGCAGACTCTAATGCTTGTGCTTTTGAGTGTAAGAATAAGTCTTCCGTCTGTGACGTGGTAGACACACATAAATTACGCTCTTCAGCGTAAAGGAAAATCTCCCGTCTGTGACGTGGTAGATAATCAATTTTTACGCTCTACGCGTAAAGGTAAGTCTCCTGTCTGTGACAGTGAAGATAAAATTTGCAACGATATTTTTACATCTAATGTGAATGTACCTAAATGCATACAGCGTAAAAAATATTATTGGTGAAGCTTCAGTTCTACACCAACAACCTTCTTATACTGCTCTACGCAAAGTACCAAACCTACAAATTACACGCAATGAAAATGGAGTACTTCTTGCTCAAAAATCTCAAGATTTATGCACACAACTCCAAACGCGTAAAAATGTACAGTTTGGTTCTGCGAATGCAGCCAGTAATCTTTTTTATACACAAGGGACTAAACATTTTTCTACCCCAAATGTAATAAAGAAGACTACTCCCTCTACTCCTTCTGATTTACGTGAATTGCTAATGCAAAAGCGTAAGAAAAGACAATCTTCGGTGACATTCCCCCAAGAAAAACACCATTGTGAGTATCACCAGGTTGTAATCAACTGTTGTTGTTCGGCTTCAAAATGGTCAGTTTTTGATCGATTGAGTTTTAATGTGCCTCAACAACAAGTGGATGACCAAGAGCATGAGCTGTCATATGTGTCAGTCAACATGGCATCTCATACTAACAGAGGACGACGTCCGAGACGGAATACGTCCCAAACTCCAGGTCAACAACAGTTCAACAGACTTCTTGATTCCTTTGAAGGAGTATATCAGAATACTCGGTCAAGAAGACAAAGACAATTGCAGACTTCTGATTCAGAAGCTGGGGGTACTCAATCTTTTGAGTCCGAAACTGATAGTGTCGATTCATACTTCTATACTAATCCTTCTATATCTTTAAGAGAGGTTGAATCCTACGCTATTGGAGATGAACCAGAGACGTCATCTGCTAATACAGAACAACGTCTCACTGCCGTTGAGCAATCACTGAAAGACATGCTTAACATGGTGCAAAGCATGCATCAGATAATATTGACTCAGCAAACTGTTCAGCCGGCAGTAATAACACCGGTACCAGTAGCAGCACAAACTCAAGATAGTCAAGGGGCTGATATACTTTTGAATATTCATGAGCCTGTTGTTAATCAAAATTTTGCATCTCCAGATCCTATTATTCCAGAAGATGTACCATCTCCGGTGGGGATTATGGTACATCCAACAACCATTCAATCAAATGTGCTTCCGCAAACTAGTGAAGCCATTCAAGCAGTGCGTGAACTCAAAGCACAGTTTGAAGTTTTGAAGCACAAGGATCAGCTCTAGAGGTTAGGGATTAAGCAACCTTATCCTCCTCATTGGAATGATGTACCCTTTCTACCAAAATTCAAGCCACAATCAATGGTATTATTTGATGGAAGGGCTTCTCCTAGTCAGTATATCAATTACTTTGATATTATGACTGTACATTTGCAGAAAAATGATGCTCTTCTCACTCGAGTATTCATTGGGTGCTTGACGGGTTCAGCTTACGACTGGTATCGTAGTTTACCCGACAACTGTATTTTGTCTTTTGATAAATTTAAGGCAATGTTTCTCTTCCGCTTCTATGAAGGAGGTATGGACATGAACATGTCCTCCTTAATAGAAATCAAGCAAAAGGAGAAAGAAGATACTCAGACGTTCATTGAACGTTTCCGACAGGCGACTCTAAAGATGCCCCTCTGGTATGCCAGATTCAGCACTGATTGATACATGTAAGATGAATCTGCGACCATCTATTGCTGTCTTCACGGGTTCCCAATTCACAGATTGGATTTCGTTTATCATAGCAGCAGTTTCTGCTGAGACCAATGGTAGGTTGGCTCGTGAACATAGAATAATTTTTGCCTCAGAGGATAAAGAAAGAAAGGTAATCCTGGTAATAATTCTGGTAATCGTAATATAAAAGGAAAAGACACTCTTATGGTCAATCATTCCAAGAATAAAACGACGCCGAATAATCAGGAATCTTTCAGGCCAAAAGAAGAATACTCTTTTGACGAAAGTGATATCCCAGGGATATTCCAATATCTGGCGAAGAGTGGCAAACTCCAGATTCCGGAGCCAAAGAGGCCTAATGAGGTGAATCTGACTGACAATCCCAAATATTGTAGCTATCATAGATACATTAATCATCCTACCAGTGCTTGCTATGTCTTGAAGAAAAAAATCCAAAAGCTGATAAATGGTAGTGCTATCGCTTTAACCAATGATGACCATACGGTTACAACCAATATGGTTTCTCTTCAATTCGGAGATTTTTCTCCACAACAAATCCTAGATGGAATTATTCCAATCCCGAAGGCGACGATGATGATTGTGAATATCTCGCCTGCTAGAGAGAAAAATAAAGGATTGTTGTCTCTCACCTTAAAAAATAGTGAAATTATGTGGGTACATCCTAACCTAATACCTGAGTTGGAAAATGAAGGTAAAACTTCAAAATCCAAGAAAGGTAAGAAAGTCAAAACCTGCAACATAATTTCTCATGTTATTCCAGATCCTGATGATTTGGATCATCTATGGGATGGCATTCCTTTAGAAGATAGACTGAGAGGACTGAACATATATCCTCCAAGTCTAGGTCCTCCTACCAAGCTTAAGCTTACTCATCAGCAGTGGCTAGCCATGAATAGTGTTCCCTTATACCGGGCACAACAAGTATTTGCTGCTTATAAAAAAGCTCCTACAGGGATTTTTCTTCGTATCCAAATCCTTCTCCTCCCGTAGCTACAGAGACGTCCATTCCTCATTCTCCTGTAGTTACAGGGATCTCTTCTTCTTCCTCTGTGGAACCACCTGTTGAAAGTCCACTGCCCATTCATTTATACAGTCAGCAATCAATCTATCTCATAAAAAAGATGGGCTATGACTTTCAGAAGGCAGAAGGTTTGAATTATAATAAAGGAATATGACTTCCTTTACAGATTTAAAATCAAAAATCTACTATTGGATTGGGTTCTGAAGTTCCTCATAACAATTCTCACAAGAAGAAGACTAAGAGAAGTAAGATTAAATCCTGCAATATGGTACTTCCTTCTTCAGAGTCTGAGGAAGAAACTTTTGCTGGTACAAGGTCTGGGAAAGAGTACCACAAAGATTATGAAGGATCCTCCAAAGAAACAGAGGATGTTGAACCACTAACACAACCGTCTCTTTCTCCTGCTAAACCATCTGTGGTTGAAAAGGGGAAACAGAAAGCAGTACGTTTTGACATCCCATTGAAGTCTGCTTCCAGTCAGGGGGTGGTGATGAAACCCTACAAATTTGATATTCTAGCCCAGTTAGCCAATACTCCGGCTAGACTATCTATATTTGAGCTGCTTCGTCTTTCTAAAGAAAGCAGGGAGACTTTGAGTGAAGCCTTGCTACAAGCAGATTCATGCTTAGCTCAACTTAAGAGTCCTGATAATACACCAGTGTCATGTCCACAATGTCATAGTGTGATGGAGGTAATTCCTAACATTACCTTCACACAAGAAGATATGTTGTTGAAGCATAACAAGCATGATAGACCTCTGTGCTACACTGGGTATATCGGAACCACTGAAATTGACAGGATTTACATTGATCCTGGGTCTTCAATTAGCATAATTCTTCAGAGTATGCTAAGACCATTAAGGATTCCTACTAGTGATCTGACTTACACTAGTACCACGATTGTTGGTTTTAACTCTGGCAAGAGTAAACCACTGGGGAAAATTCGTCTGAAAATTCAGATTGGTGATCTTCGAACTATGGTAACTTTCTATGTTACCAACTCAGACGTATCCTATAATATCCTTCTGGGGAGACCGTGGATTCATGAACATAACATCGTGCCTTCAACTCTCCCCCAATGCTTCAAGTATGTGGATTCCCAAGGAGTTGTGAAGATTGAGTTTGCTGATATCAATCCTTTTAAGGGTGTCGAAGCCTATTTTTCTGATTCAAGGCTTTACAAACAAGAGCATGTGAAAGAAATATCAGACATAGCTGAAGATCAATCATCTACTGAAGATCAGTCTATTAATGAAGATCCTCCAGAAGAGCAACCTTTGAAGATCATAATTAAGGGACGAATCCAATCCCAATCTGTCAATGATCAACCTTTGATAATCAAGGTTAAAGGAAGAACTCAAGCTTCATCTGAGAAATCAGTAAATATTCCTGCTAAGAGCCAAGTTCAACCTTTTATGATCAAGGTCAAAGGGCGTACTTCTTGTACGAATGATCCAGAACCACCATTGATTGGCAATCTTGGCAAATCTACGCAGAAGACGGATAATGATCCATTAATGATTAATTCGAAGCGTAGCAGTCAAATTATAAATAATGTAAATATTGACCATTCTGTACTTTTTGATATCAATGAAGATTTCCTTTTTGAGTATATGGCTGTCAAGTTTATTGAAAGAATGACTTTATCTTCTGATAATCAAAGTCATCAATATAAAGACAACATAGAACCAGAAGAAACTTTATACATTAACTATAAGGAAAATTCCTTTCCTCTTCAGGTTGATGTTGGACCTTGTGCTCAAAAGTTCTTAACATCTTCTCCCTATCTTCTTCCCGTAGTTGCTCCATCGCAAGCTTGTGTAACTTATAGACGTCACAAAGAATCTTATTTCATTCCATCTGATAAGAAAAACAAGCACCAAATTGTGTTTGGCCTGGCTAAAAATATCCCTGTTGCTCAGACAGATGATCTGAAAGATAAAGATAAAAGAAGAATCTGAATTGACAAATATAGTCAATAATCTATCAAGATTATCCAGAATATAGGATATGATTTAAAGACTATACAAGGTCTCAATCGAGGCAAGGGTAGACGACTACCATTATGTGGTGATCCGTTTTACCAGAAGACTCGTTATGGGTTGGGATATGATCCGTCCCACATGTTTAATGATGGTATACAACAAGAATTCTCTTCTAGCTCTTCACAATCATCAGATTCGGAAGAAATCCAATTTATCGAATCTGATACATCTCACCCCTCATATGTTAGAGGAGACTATTATGATGAATCTGGACAAATATTCTCAGTTAATATGGTTCAAACTGATGGTGAATCTGAGCCATTTGAGAATGATCCTTGGGCCTAACACAATTGACTCAGCGGGACATGTCTCGATGATGTCCTCAACTTTCCTGGAGACTTCATTCTTTTGCTGTATATCCTTGGAAGACATTTCCAATAGAGGAGTGGAAATAATAATAAAATGTTACAAAGAGTTCTCACTTATTTATAGGAAAGATCTATTAGTGAACTGGTCTTTGAAATTGAAAATAACTTTTTATTCTCAAAAAGGCCTGTCCATTCACTACATCGGATTCATCCATTTAATTATGGAATTGAATCGACCTTTTCTTTTCTCGAAAGATACATTGGTTCGTTCATTTTTATCGATATTGATGTATACTCTCATGACATCTATCTTCTTATTCTCCAGCTACCAAGGTTTGGTTAAGCTGATTACTTGTCTCCTTGGAGAGAAATTTTAATCTTCTATCTTACCAGTTGATTAAAAAGTTGGATTTATTATTTATCATGTTCTCAAGACCTCTGGATAAATATTAAATCTGCTTGCTTTTCTTATCTATCATGTCCATTTGACCTCTGGATAAATATTAAATCTGCTTGCTTTTCTTATCTATCATGTCCATTTGACCTCTGCATAGATATTAATCTACTTTTCTTTGAGTTCTTATATGCTGTCATGTCCATATTACCTCTGATATTATTATATACTCTAAAAACAGAAAATAAGATTTCATTATCTATCATGTCCATATTACCTCTGGATAGATACAATGTATTGAGTTTAAAAGACTTGTCATGTTCATATAACCTCTGATAAGTATTTTCTATCTCAAACCTATTGTTTAAATTCCAAATAAATGATAGGATCACAAAATAAATATTTCATTCATTTCTTGTGAAAACATTACAAAAATTGATAAGATAAAAGATGACAAGGAGCTCTTTTAAGGTGGAGCAGAAATATCTTGAAGCAACTTTTGTAGTTCTTCTAGTCGCTTGTCACGAGAACTCATAACTTTCTTAGTAGCTTCAGCACGTCGAGCTTCATGAGTACAAATACAAGAAAGTTCGAAGAAGCTGATTATCAGATTATCCTTGGCTTCATCAAGGGTTCTGATGGTTGATTCAGCCCCGAAGGCTTGTTCTTCTAAAATGGAGCTTTAAGTGAGGTGCAGATTTCGAGCGTCGATTATCTTTTTCCTTTCGGCCTTCAAACGAGCTAACTCTGCCTCGACTTCGTGGATTTTATCATTTTTATTCTGAATCTCTATGTTCAAAGCATCATAAGCTACTCTGTGACCATGCAGTGCGGGCTTTATTCCAGCCAAAAAGGCTTTCTCTTTGGCAACCTTCAGACTATGTTCATGGAGAGCTTCATTATATGTGGTCTTCCGAGTAAGATAATCATCCGTTAAGGCGTCATTTTCCTCCTGGATGAGACTTTCAACAGTCTCACTTGACAGCTTGAGATATTCTCTGATCGGCTGTTCAAGGCCCTCCACAATTTTCTCCAATGCTGCAGCTCTCCCAGCATCATTGAACATAGCAATGTTCCTGATGGTCAGAGCCATTGCCGCCTTCAAAATCTCATAACTGAGGCCCTTATTCAGGACCATTTTTATTAGGGTTGTCAGAGTTTCGTAAAAGGTTTCAGTATGAATCTCAACTAGGAGATTCATTTCTACGCTGGAGCTTGGTGTGGCAGCAATATCTAATAGATCTTTTCTTTGGAGACCAGAAACAGATGTTGTTGGTGTGACAGCAGGATGAGATGAAGTCGTTATTGTTACTGCTGTCATGGCCAATTGATCTCTGGAAGCTTCAGGGATTATATCTCCAACATTTACAGATACTATTGGTGCGACAGCAGGCTGAGATAGAGCTGTTGTTGTTACTACTGTCTTAGCTAATTGGTTCCCAAGAGCTTCGGGAGCCTTCAATATTTGTTACTCCAGCCGTTTCTGGAGTTCTGGTGACGGTAATATTGGTAGATGTAGTGACAATTGCGGGAGCTGATTCAGGTTCTGGCATTGGCTTATCAGAAACTGGTACTGGATCAGTAGCAACAGTAGAAGACGTTATTACAACTTCCCCAGTTTCAGTTGGTGACTTAAGTATGCTTTCAACATCTTCTTCAATTGTTTGCTCCGCAGGATTTTCTACTGCTTCAGTTGTAGTGAATTCTTCTACAGCTGATTCTTTATTCAAATATGGTTCTCCTCCAGCAGCTCCATCATCACCTAAGTGAGGTCTATTGTAGTCTCTTCTTTGTGCTGGTCCTCAGCAGGAGAGAACATTTCAGGTTGTGCTTGTTGTACCTCTAATAATGGAGGACATTCTTCTTGAGGCTCCATCTCGGGTTGTTGTACTCCCTCCTCATCAGCGTCTTCTTCTTCTGAAGAAGAAGTTTCATCCTCAAATTGCTCATTTTCTTCATAGAAATCTTCTTCTTGAGGAGGAGGAGCCACAGGCTTTGGTGCAACGATGATATCTACAAAATGAACAAAATAAGTTAATATACAAAATTATGATACATAATGTCGTATAGGTTTTGTATAATACCTGGATTATGTGCGTTTTGTTCAAGATATGAATCATAATCGCCATCTCAGTCATCATCATCGAAGTCGAGAGCCGGCTCATCTGATAAAATACGATCTCGATCAGCAGTGGATACAGCAGTAGCATCCCTCGTAACTTGTGTCTTGGTTGGCAAAGATAAATGGAGCGAGGAGCTAAGGCGTCCAGGAGACAAAAGTGTTACAGCTTTTGGTGCTATTACTGGTGGAGGGGTCGAAGATCCTTCTCCTGGATGGACTGAAGAAGAACCAACAAGATGATCCTCTTCAACCAAGGTGTCATCTTCTGGATTGAGGGCTCTTGGCTTGGAAGGCCCTTTAGAGGTAGATTTCTTCTTCTTCTTCTCCGGCGACTTCACCGAAAGAGTGGTAGCCGTGCTTTACTTCTTTTTTCTGGTTTTTCTAATAATTATTGGACCCGCTGCTATCTTCCCAGCTCCTCTGGGGATTACTTCCAGAAAATCATCTATAGCAGTAACATTATCAGGCACATCAGGAGTTATTCTGATGGGTTCTTCAACATTTCCCTCCTGGGCCCATCGAAGGCTTCCTGGCATGCTGTAGCCGTCTTCAAAAGAGCGAATAGATGTATAGAAACGAGCATACGAATGAAGGATACGTAACTGAGTTGTACTGGTGGCTGTAGATATTTTGAATCTGGCACCAGTACAGGCAGTGCTGAAATACCGCCATGCTCGAGCACCGTCAAGCAGTTTTCCATGGTGACGGAAACTGGTAGAGGGGTTACCAACATGAAGTTGGTCATACCCAAATTGGCGAGCGAACCTACTGGGTAAGTATGGTTCGAAGGCACAATTATCTTCACTTCTGTACATTAGATGCGAGGGTCTAATGTACACTAGCCACTGAAGACAGGTCTTGGTAAAGAAGATGTTCTTTCTACCCTGTCTTCAAATTGTGCACCAAGGCAGTCGGCCGAAACTGGTGGCCTTGTGCAAAAGAAATTCCACCCGTGAGAATAATTTAATGCTGCTCGGGTGTCTGCCACCGTTGTAACTCTCTATGTGGATTTGCTAAATTTTTGGGGAAAAATCCTCGCTTCATCTTCAGGGCCCGGTGGCAGCAAATTATAATTGTGATGTAGCAACCATCCCATCAAATAGGTGCAGGGCAACACCACCCTTGGAAACTTATCTCGATGAGGAGCATTATTAATCAGCTCTTCACCGAAAGTCCGTAGACTTGCTTTTATTCGGCATACCATCGCCGACAGCAGGTTAATTCTGTGTTTGAAAACCAAACGTACCGCCGACCACAGTACAGTTCGATGAATTCTGTCCACGGTACCGATCCCTGGCACGACCCACCTTCGTAGCCACAGGAATAAGAAGCCTGCCAGCAAGGCCTTCTTTGATAGTTTCTGACTACCATGTCTCAGGTAGCTCAAAGTTTCAGTCCCCACAGGGATATCTCCGATTTTTGTAGACAGATATTAGTCTCGAGACTTCTGTGAGGCCATTAATTCTTGAATTAAATCTGTAGGAATTATAGAGCAAGGTTTGATGGTCTGAGTCTTGTCTTCTCGGAACCTGCTCTTCTCCGTCTTGGACACTCTATTTTTATGATAAAATAGGTAAGTTGTCCATTTGGTTATGTATACCAGATGTGATCCAGTTTCATACATGCTGGTGCAAATCAGATAATGGCACATAAGTTCTTCGTAGACTTGTACCAGTTCGGGGTTCTTCTCCCGAATTTTTGCCAATTTCCGATTGGAGGGAACATATTCTTCATAGGGGAACTCGCCCATTGGTAGCTTCAAAATAAACTGCATCTCATGTAGGGCCAAACCCATCTCGCCATGTGGAGTTGCGAAAGTTCCTGTTGAACTCATATACAACTCCAATAAAGCCAAAAATAGGTTACCATTCGGTGGAATACCATAACTGGTGGAAGCCACTGCTTCATACAGACCAATCTTATCCAATTCTGCCTTAAAGTTCTTCATGACCCAATTACTGATTTGGATCCAGTTGCTACTGTAAGGGGTTAACCATCCTGTTAGCCTAGGATTGGTCTGAGGATATAAGACTCCTTCTCTTAGGAACTTATTTATAAACATGGAAATCTGTACGGGTTGGATGAGAGATGAGTCCTCACTCGGTGTAAACCCGGGCATCAGACCAGAAAATGGAATGACACCCCCGCAGGGAGTGCTAATGTGGTAACCCATGTCATTTGCTCTCTCTCGTCTGAAAATGATCCTGCCCGGTCTACCATAGCTACTGGGAGTCAAATTCCATAATATTTGACGGTGATGGCTGGCATGGGCGAAAGCAGATAGAGGATAATCCCTGTCCATGTCAGGGAGATATATCATCATTTCTCCAGATCTAAATATCCAAGCCTCCTTTTTAGGATGAGTCTGTGATTTATAATCAATCGCATCTCCAAACAAGAAAGCTGGCTTCAGGAATTGTTGATTGTCCAGTGATACTAGTACTTCCCCGTCGATCATGGATAACAGCATCCTGTCTCCTTGACCATATATCAGCTGTGCTCTCGCTATAGGGTATTCGGGGTTCGATTGAGGAAATTGGACATAAGATAAATCCTCCAGATAGTTCGAGCCAACCATGCCCGCTGATGAGCCAAAAACCTCCTCAAGTGGATGAGCTTGCAAATCTACTGATAAAAGGAAAAAGAGATCAAATTAGTTTGAAGTTCTATTAGTAAAGACATTTATGTTTACTAAAGTTGATGAAGTCTTTGTTTTACAAAGTCTCTCAATGATTGATAAATTTTTACGCTACCACATGTTGATATGAGCGTAATGTGTCTTTTTTACGCTGGCATGAATGAACATGGGCGTAGTTAAGTTTTACGTTAGCACCTTAGTTGTGGGCGTAGTTCAAGTTTTACGCTGGCACGTATAACGTGGGCGTATCTCTTAACTTTTATGCTGACACGTATAATGTGTAACTTTTACGCTAACACGTACAACGTGGGCGTATTTTGTTATTTCAGTTTTTACGCTAACACGTATGACGTGGGCATAAAAAAACTGAAGGTTCGGGTTATCTCATTCTTCCCCGACAAGTTTTTCCAGCCAAAAAATAGGGCTTTACCCATCATAGGCGGAGCTACGGCTGGGTTGGGCTGTCGGGGTGGTGTTGACGTCCGGACGGGGTTTTCACACGTTCGGCCGATGACGAATCGACGGCGGGTTTCTTCCTCTTGCTGCTGACGGCGGATGATTTCTTAGGAGCCATCAGATCAAAGTAAGGTTTCAAAGAAGGAGAAGGCAAAGGGATTCGGGATTGCAAGAAGATGAGTAAAGTATTTTCTCTCTCTGAAAAGACCTATTTATAGAGAAATTCAAACTGGTTCAAATTTCCTGAAATTACGCCGACTGTTGGATATCCCGAATTTTACGTGGATGACCGGTGGATATCCCAAATTTTACGCTGACTGGTCAAATCCCGACTTTTACGCTTCTGTTCAAAGTGTTTCAAATTTTGAAGATATTTTGAAAACTTTGAAGGGGGTCTTGTAGGAGCGTAAAAAGTGCTTCATAGAATGAGTCAAAGAGATGGAGCATTTCATTCAAAATGATCTATTTTACGCCTAAGACAGGCTAATCACTTTACGCCTAAGACAGGCTAATCACTTTACGCTGGACAAAGCTGTCGAGTCTTGCATTTAATGCAAAGTCTGACATGAAGATTTACTGACGGCGTATATCACAGAATTCGAAGAGATTTGTTTTACACATAGACCAATGTTATCATTTAGTATGTGGACTAAGCTATTTTACGCTCACAATATGGCTTCTTTTACGCATGGAGACTATATGAGTTTTTACGCTCAAAAGTTTACGTGTGCATAAAGTTTATTTGGGCTACTTTTATGCTCAAGGTTGTTTAACAACCACTTTACGCGGGAAGTCCATGTCAGGGCTATTTTACGCCTAGTCTACTACTTTATGCTCAGAGTATATTTTGGGTTGTTTTTACGCCCTATTCTTCTTCACCAATTTGGAACGTGGTTTGCCTACATGGCTTTCATGCCACACATCTCGAAGAACGTGTGTACGTGCATCCTATTCTTATTGAAATGATGGGACACGTGTCAAAACGTATGCAGAGGATGACTTCGGTCACGGGTGGCAGTTATTAGCGTAAAGATGGAACTTTTTCTGAGTTTTTACGTACAAGAAGCCAAGTCTATAAATAGACTTATTTTTCTCATATAAAGGACACAGAGACAGAGGAGAAAAAATAGGGAGATTAGAACTTAGAGATTTTGATTCTCCAGAGCATTCTTCTTCAATCTTTCTTTCAGAACAGAGTGAAGCAAAGCAGGAAAGCATTCGGCCTCGCCATCAGTGCCCAAGTGTGTCGATACCTTTCTGTAGACTTCGTTCTTCCGGCGGTTCATCTTCAAGCAGTGATCTTTATCATCATCGGATGGTCCAAGGAACAAAGTGATCGCTTTCAGATCAGACTTCCATAGCAATACTTCCCAGAACAATTTGTACTTCTTGTACTTTTTCTCGTTTTATTTTCAAAAGCCGATTTCAAAGGCATTTTGTTAAGTAAAACAAGGGTTATTTTGCAAAGCCCCAAACTATGGGGGCTTTGCTGCAAACCTACCCTAAACACCCCCCCACGTTCTTTCTCTCTCCTCTCACCCAACTGCCCCCGACGACCGACGACCGACGACTGCCACCGCACCACCGACCTAGACCCCCTTCTCACCGCCCTACCCTCTCTATAAATAGCCCGACCCCGAAACCCTAACCCTAGTTCATTCTTCGACCACCACAGCCCGTCTCCCCCCTACTTTTTCCTCACCGAAACCCTAACTCCGGCGACCCCTAGCGCCACCTCCACAGCCGCCTACACCACCATCGACCACCACCGACGAGTTCGCCATGCCAAGACGAGTGCAGCGCCACAACCATGATGCCCTAATCGCCGTCCAGCACCCTCCACGACCCCCAGCTCGTCGGACACGAAGGTAACAGCTTCAAAATGTGTCGTGCGTGTCTCCAACTCACGTATGTTATTCGTCTGGACACGAGGAACCCAACAGTAGGGTTGGACACGCGTTAGCAATGTCGTACGTGTCGTGCTGGGTGCGGACACACGACACTTGGTCAGATTTTATTGCTCGTGTCCTGAATAGTCTGGACACGAGCCGAACTATTATTTAGGCTATTGGGTTAACGGGTTTAGATCGTGCTATCGGGTTAAAACCCATTAACCTAATTCTAACATAAATAAAACCCAAACCCTTTTTCCTAACAACAGACTCGGGCTAACCCCCTGGCCAGCCCGATCTTGCCTAACACCCCCTGCCCTGACCCGAGTTCGAGCTCCCCTTTCCTCTTCTTTTCTTTTGTTTTGTTTTGGTTTTTTTTGTATTTTATTATATATGTATATATGTATTTGTATATATATAATATATATATATATATTTATATATATATATATATATATATATATATATATATATATATATAATGGATATATATATATATATATATATATATATATATATATATAGTTGTTGTATATTTATATATGTATTTCAAATTTTACCTTATACGTAAAATTTTACAAGTTATTTTATTGTATATTTTGTGACTTGCAAATTTTACCACTTTAAAATATATTATTTATATTTAAATTCATGTATTTTATAAATTATGACCAATTGATGTCCAAACCTAGCATGGATTTCTGGGCCCAATTGTGTCTAATACATTCAGAGTCTGTACAAGTCATATTGGACTTGATTCATGGCTCTGGGTCCTGTATCTGGACTTCGGTTCAACTTTGAATACATGGACAAAATAGTAAAGAATTAATTAATTATTTTTCAGAAATTGTTACTTATTGTTCTTGAATTTTATATATATTTTAATTGCTGTAAAAATCTGGAAAAAAATTGTATTTAAATACTATGTTAATTTAGCTAATTTTTAAAAAAATTTCCAGCAATAACAAGTAATTTTGTTATTTTATAAAAATAGGAAAACATAACTCATTTTCAGGATACATATGTTTGTTGATTTTTAATAAATATATATGAAGGTTTATAAATTCCAAAAAATTAGTATCAATTTCTATAATTAACAAGGATCAATTTGGTACTTTATTTTATGTAAAATTGAGCATTTGTCTCTCTCAAAAATTGTTGGAACACAGTGTACAGTTTGATTTATTTATTGAATAATTACGACTTTCAATGTTTCGTGTTGTTTTGAGTTATAGACGTATTGGACCTCACCCTACACTAGTGTAAAGGCCCTAGAAAGTTAGTTAGGGTATTGTGTCACCCCACATTGGTCTCCTATGCTAAAGTCATCATTTAGCTAGGTGTCCAGTCAGAAAGTCGTAGCACACAACTAGTGACTTAGTGTTTAACTTAGTATAAAAACTAAGTTTATGTGTTATTTCTACAGTGACGAGTCACCAGGCATCTATAGCATTTTTATCGCTGCTTTGCTTTGCTAAAGGCAAGTACTTCTACAAACTTTACAAACTGCTATAAACCATAAACTGTGATTTCCAACCATGTTAAATGCTGATCCTTGGGGTTGCAAGTTAAAACTTCACATGTTGTATTACTTTCAGTCTCTACCATGTTTAGGACAGTTTTTATATCTCTCACATGTTTAAACAACGGGTTAAGGGAAAACTGTTAGTAGTGTATGTGATCATGCCCCCTTTCTCCGTATGTATTTATCGAGCACTGTTACATTCTATATGTAACTTTGTCGTATGTCTGATCCCGCGTTTGTGTATGGATATATACTGATGCCGTTAAGGGTATATACACTTCAAAAAATTGATATGTACCACTGTACATCCTATTTACCTATTGACTGATCACTCACCTACTACAGTTTTAAACTATAAAATGAATAATTATTGCCATGATAAAATATATCTAAAATTGGATAAACATCATATGTCATTTCTTTCCATTATATGATCAGTATTATATGTTTGTTAGATTCAGTACTTGCTCCCGTCCTGACAGGATAACGTTGTAGGTATACTTACTGAGGAGGAGTTGCTCTGTGATTCATATTATGGAGTTACTGCCGAGGACCAGGCTTTATCTTACGAGGATGTACCTACGGGAAAACTCGTCTAGTTGTCTATTTACATTGGACTTTTGAGAGTAGTCATGTATTAGACTATGTATTTTGTGACTGGACATGTATCTAGCTTTATATTTCGGACTTGTACTTGGACTTACTATTATACGATGACTTTTGTGTTTGGAACATTTCTGTCTCATTATTACTTATAGAATTGTTAGCACACTTTGATCTTGTCTTATTTATCTTTTGTCACTACCACATTTCTAGTTTGAGGGTATTTTTCTCATTTTTGAATTATTTAAATTTAATATATATTATTTGGAATTTAATATGATTAATTAGAATGGTATGATTTAAATATTATTTAATTGATAGCCTTGTGGTTTAGATTAGCCCTAACCTAGTTTGGATCGAACCTAGATTAGTCATAGCTAGTCTAGTTAGCCACAATGAGTATTAGTTAGTATTGGTTAGTGGGGTTAAGTCATGATTAGTTAGGATTGAGTTGCAACTTGACTAGAAGGGAACCCTAGATTCTAGGCCATTCAATAGGCTTGATGGATTGATAGCCTTTCGATGCACCCCAAAAACCCTAACCCTAACTAGGTGGCCGGCTTAGGGATTCTCCCCCTTGCTATTAAGTCTATCTTGATATTTGTGCCTCTTTTTATCCATTCCCCTATTTTCTAAAGGAAAGGTTTGTTCTTCATAAAGTTTCTTCTTAGTTTATTCAATAGTAATCTTTTTTCATTGTAATTTCTTCCATGGTGTTCTAAATGATGTTTCCCTACTGTTGGTAGAGTCCATTCTTAGGTTTGAGCCAATTTGGGGACTTTGGCTAGCTAGTGCAGATCTCCTTTTGAAGGGTTTATTTGTGAAGGAACACACCTAGGTAAATCTCTATTCCCTCCATAAAATTTTGGTTTCTTTGCATGAACACCAAGCCCTAGGTGTCCTTGTACTGTAGGGATAGGTTTTGCACCCTCTCGTGTCCTATACGTGTTCGTATCGGACACGTATCAGTTGACAACCGCAAGTGTTTGATGAAATACCACAGTGGGCATTTCTTTCTCGTTTTCTGATTTTGTTTGAATAGGAAATTAGGGTTTGGCTTTGCTTAATGATTTCTGGTCGTCTGAGCGTGTCTTATGTCGTATTAGTGTCGTGTCGCACTGAGGACGGAGGACTTTTCTGCTGAGCTCTCCTGTCGTATTGGGGCGCCAGGAGAGCCAGAGTTTGAGTATACCCGACGGAAGGCAGAGCAGGACGGAGGACTTTTCTGCTGAGCTTCAGTTGAGGAGCAGGCGGCTCTACATCCCTTGATCGTTGAGTTTATAGACGTTTTCCCAGAGGAGTTGCCAGGGCTTCCCCCGGACAGAGATGTAGAGTTCTCGATAGACTTGGTTCCCGACGCGGAACCGATTTCTCAGTATGTCTATCGGGTGAATAATTATGAGTTGGTGGAGTTGAAGAAGCAGGTGGATGAGCTGCAGGACAAGGGCTTCATCCGATCGAGTTCTTCATCTTGGGGTGCACCGGTACTATTTATACCCAAAAAGGACGAGTCGGTGCGGATGTACGTCGACTACAGGGCACTTAACAACCTGACGATCAAGAACAGATATCCACTGCCGTGGATCGATGATCTCTTTGATCAGTTGAGTGGAGCTCGGGTTTTCTCCAAGATTGATTTGAGGTCAGGCTATCACCAGGTGAAGATGAAGGGGGAGGATATTCCGAAGACTGTCTTCAGGATGCGGTACGGGCATTTTGAGTTTGGTTATGCCATTTGGGCTAACCAATGCACCAGCAGTATTTATGAACCTAATGAACAAGGTGTTCCACCAGTACTTGGATAAGTTCGTGGTGGTGTTCATTGATGATATCTTGGTATATTCCAAGACTGAGGAGGAGCACGATGAGCACTTGAGAGTGGTGTTGGAGACACTCGGAAGGGAGAGACTGTATGGCAAGCTCTCGAAGTGCGAGTTCTTCCTAGACAGAGTTGACTTCTTGGGTCTTGTGGTGACTGGAGATGGTATCTCAGTGGACCCGAAGAAGATCACGGCAGTTGAGGCTTGGGCAGCGCCGACTTTAGTGGCAGAGATCAGGAGCTTCTTGGGGCTGGCAGGATACTACAGGAGGTTTGTACAGGATTTCTCCCGGGTTGCAGGGCCGTTGACTCGACTGCCCCGGAAGGATACTGAGTATGTTTGGTCAGAGGAGTGTCAGGCAGCTTTTGATGAGTTGAAGAAGCGGCTTACGACAGCTCCGATTCTGACATTACCATCTGGTTCATGAGGGTTCACTATTTATAGTGACGCTTCAGGGAAGGGGCCGGGTTGTGTCTTGCAGCAGCATGGAAAGGTGATTGCCTATGCTTCCAGGCAGTTACGTCCCCATGAGAAAACTACCCTACCCACAACCTGGAGCTAGCAGCAGTGATATTTGCTCTGAAGTTGTGGAAGCACTACCTGTATGAAGAGAGGGTGGAGATCTTCACAGATTACAAGAGCTTAAATTATATGTTTACACAGAAAGAGCACAACATAAGGCAGCACAGATGGTTAGAGATGATGAAGGACTTCGACATCTTACTTCAGTATCACCCAAGAAAGGCCAACGTGGTTGCCGATGCCTTGAGTAGGTATCCGACAGCCATGTGTTTAACTTTGGACCGTCACTTGCTTGCTGATTTGGAGAGCCTGGGGATTGAGGTGATCGTGCCCGGAGTTCAGATACAGATGTGGGGCCTGTAGATTCAGTCAGACTTGGTGGAGAGGATCAAGTCGACACAGTTTGAGGACGTTGCTCTACGGTATCTCCGAGAGCAGGTTCGAGTCGGGTTGGTGGATGGAGAGTTTTCTCTTACAGAGGATGGTGCCTTGCGGCACGGATCCAGGTTATGTGTGCCCAGCGGAGATCTCAGGGAGCAAGTTTTGTAGGAGGCCCACAGATCTTAGTACTCTATACACCCTGGATCCAACAAGATGTACCGAGATCTGAGGGAGCATGTCTGGTGGTACGGAATAAAGCGGGAGGTAGCTCGCTTCGTAGCTAGGTGCTTGGTCTGTCAGCCGGTCAAGACAGAGAGACAGAGGCCCGGTGGATTATTGCAGCCGCTGCCCATTCTCGAGTAAAAGTGGAAGCATATCACTATGGATTTTGTATCTGGGTTACAGCATACACCATGAGGGAAAGACGCAATTTGGGTCATCGTTGACAGGTTGACCAAATCGGCCCACTTCTTGCCATTCAAGGTGGGTACGTCTACAGAGAGGCTTGCGGAGATGTACATACGGCAGATAGTCAGGATTCACGGGGTTCCGGTCAGCATCATCTCGGATCGGGATAGTCATTTTACTTCCCATTTCTGGAGGAGTCTGCAGACTAGTTTAGGCACTCAGCTCAAGTTTAGTACTGCATACCACCCCAGACGGACGGACAATCAGAGAGGACTATTCAGACGCTCGAGGATATGCTGCAGACGTGCGTCTTGGACTTTGGACGTTCCTGGGAGGATCATCTACATTTGGTGGAGTTTGTTTATAATAACAGTTTTCAGGCCAGCATTGAGATGTCACCTTTCGAGGCTCTGTACGGGCGTAGGTATCGTACACCCTTATCTTGGGATGATGTTGGTGAGCGAGCTTTACTGGGACTAGAGATGGTTGTTGACGCAGCCGAAAAGGTGAAGCTCATTAGGGACAGACTTCGTATGGCGCGGGACAGACATCGGCACTGGGCCGATAGCCACTAGAGGCCGCTGGAGTTTGAGGTACAGATTAGATATAGGATTAGAATTAGGTTGTTTATTTTGTTTGATTTATCATATTTGATTATTTAGTAACATGAGACCTTGTTTGTGTTTAGGTCGGGGACATGGTTTTTCTGCGGATATCTCCGACTTGTGGTACTATACGTTTTGGTGGAGGTGGGAAGCTTAGCCCGCGCTTCATCGGACCTTTCGTGATCAGCAGGAGAGTCGGTGACGTGGCATATAGGCTAGACTTGCCACCTGCACTAGTGAGTGTCTACAATGTATTCCATGTATCACAGTTGAGACGGTACGTGGCTGACCCTAGCCATGTGCTTGATCATTCAGAGATTGAGGTTGGGCCTACTCTCAGTTATCCAGAGCAGCTAGTGGAGATTCTGGATCACCGAGAAAAGGTGCTGAGAAACCAGGTGATACCCTTGGTTCGCGTCGCATAGAGGCATCATTCTCCAGGAGAGTCTACCTGGGAGCGGGAGGATGAGATGCGCGAGCGATACCCTTATCTTTTTGGACCATGAGGTATGATCGTCTATCCTTCTCATAGTTAGTTTCGCCTTTTAATTTCGAGGACGAAATTTTTTTAAGGAGGGTAGATTTATCACTACCACATTTCTAGTTTGAGGGTATTTTTATCATTTTTGAATTATTTGAATTTAATATATATTATTTGGAATTTAATATGATTAATTAGAATGGTGTGATTTAAATATTATTTAATTGATAGCCTTGTGGTTTAGATTAGCCCTAACCTAGTTTGGACCTAACCTAGATTAGTCATAGCTAGTCTAGTTAGCCACAATGAGTATTAGTTAGTATTGGTTAGTGGGGTTAAGTCATGATTAGTTAGGATTGAGTTGTAACTTGACTAGAAGGGAACCCTAGATTCTAGGCCATTCAATAGGCTTGATGGATTGATAGCCTTTCGATGCACCCCAAAAACCCTAACCCTAACTAGGTGGCCGGCCTAGGGATTCTCCCCCTTGCTATAAAGTCTCTCTTGATATTTGTGCCTCTTTTTATCCATTCCCCCATTTTCTAAAGGAAAGGTTTGTTCTTCATGAAGTTTCTTCATAGTTTATTCAATAGTGATCCTTTTTCATTGTAATTTCTTCCATGGTGTTCTAAATGATGTTTCCCTACTATTGGTAGAGTCCATTCTCAGGTTTAAGCCAATTTGGGGACTTTGGCCAGCTAGTAGAGATCTCCTTTTGAAGGATTTATTTGTAAAGGAACACACCTAGGTAAATCTCTATGCCCTCCATGAAATTTTGGTTTTTTTGCATGAACACCAAGCCCTAGGTGTCCTTGTACTGTAGGGATAGGTTTTGCACCCTCTCGTGTCCTATACGTGTCCGTATCGGACACGTATCAGTTGACAGTCGCAAGTGTTTTATGAAATGCCACAGTGGGCATTTCTTTCTCTTTTTCTGATTTTGTTTGAATAGAAAATTAGGGTTTGGCTTTACTTAACGATTTTTGGTTGTCTGAGCATGTCTTGTATCGTATTGGTGTCGTGTCGCACTCGTGCACACGCCCGTGCATGCGTGTACAGTAATACCCTGCTGCTCGGGGCCTCGTGTTCAGTGCACAGGGCACGTGGACATGTGTGCTTGGACACGAAGTAAGGGGCAGTGTCTGTCATGACACCCCCAAAGTTTTGTGTCCAACGGATACGTGTCGAGAGTGTTTGGACACGTGCATTGGCCGCACGATTTGTGTCTGTCTCGTGCTTGAGATGTGAGATTGGTTTTGGACACATTGTGTCGTGTTTTTGGACACGATATCAAATGTATGACACGAGCACATGTTTGTCAATAACTACCAACCCTAACCCTATTGCCAATTGCTAGTTTTATGTGGATTGGAAAATTCCCAAATCGACTGATACTTTATGTATCAGTGCAAAACATTGTTCTCCATTTCCTTTTTATTTTAATGATTTATATTATGTGTTTAGTTATGTTTAATTCATGTATAAACAAATAACATGCTTAAGATGTGGAAAATCTTTTTGGGAAGAATTGATTAATATGGATTGGAATATGGGAGTGTAGATTTATGTACACTGTTTCTTTTATTCGAATTCCTGAGAACATTATCCTGTCACATTGATTTCTGAGTAACCAAGTAAATTTCCAGTTTGATGTTAAACCTACACATTGATATGTTAGATTATTGTGCAATAAATACATGTTAGATTGTAGGGAATCCTTGTGAAGAGTTGTGAATGGAATTCAAATGGGAGAATTTGTGTTAATTGTTGATTTGGGGTTGAACCCATGGGATGTTGTTTCCTGAGTTAGTTTCAAATTCCTGATATTAAATGCCAATGATTGAACACTAAGCTTCACTGTTAGTTTCAAATCCTGAGATTGCACACATATACTGGAGAATGGAAACCTGAGAACACACAGGTTCCTTCCATCTGCCCACTGTCAATCTCACATACACTCACACATACATCGGAACCTATCACACAGGTTCCTTATTTACCTGTTGCACTTGCTAACCTACCCACATCTACACTAAACATTGACACACTGTCTCGAATTTACTGAGACACATGAACCTGGGATTAAATATCAGTGTATGAACACTAAAACACTGTCAAATTGCCATGCTGTACACTACACAAAACCTGAAACTTTTGTCACCTGTATTCCTATATGAACACTGTCAATATATATCACACACACACTAGCCTACCCCTACCTTCCTGTCAACACCTATACACTCCTGTACAGCCACACACACCCTAACACACATGCACACATGAACATGACTGTTCCTATTTACACAATCCTACACACACACACAAGCTCATGTAAACTAACACACAATAGCCTATAGCCCATGTACCATGCCATACCCTCACAACACTACACATACACACACACTCTTATATATACACTCACATTGCCATGATTTACATATTGTGAATATATATATATATATATATATATATATATATATATATATATATATATATTTATATATATATATATATATGGGTGTTGGCCTTGTGAATGTGATAGGTATTTTGCTATGGTTATACATATATGTATATATAGAGCTATATATGGTATATGGGTTGTGGTTGTATTTAGCTCATGGCCTACATGGTTGTGATTCTACATAGGTATATGGCCTAGTGTATGACTATTTGCCTAGGGGATAGGGCCTATGGCCTATAAACTAGATGACATAGCCTAGGGTTGACCAACCTAGACTAGTTTGACTTAGTTTAAACCTGTTTGACCTTGGTTGACCTAACTGGACTAGAGTTGACCTAGTTTGACTGCTAGAGTTGACCAAAAGTTAACTTTAGCCTAGATTGACCCCAAACATCATGTAGATGCATTGTAGCAGTTTATTTCATTATTTTAGATATGTTGTGACTTGTACTGTTCTGATTAGGAGCCTGACACCACTCCTTAGGCAGTAGTTTTCTTCCGGACATTCAGGATATCAGGCGAGTACATTCTCTAACCATTTCATACTTGCTAGGAGTATTTTCTCGCTCTAGATTATCTTACTTGATGCTGACACGATGGAAACACGGATTAGTACTATATAGGATCTTTTCATACGATGTTATCCTCCTCATACTAAAACAAATATGGCCTACAATAGCATGCGCAGAATGCTATAGAAAGCCTTCTATAGCATATTATGTCTGCTATGATCACCCACGCTATAGTATGTCCAGACATATGAACGCTATAACATTATAGCGTTCATGAATGCTGTAGAAGGTTTATAGCGTTCGTGTATGCTGTTGATGGTTTATAGCGTTTATGAATGCTGTAAATACTTTATAGCATTCTAGAACGCTGTAGATAGTTTATAGCGTTCGTGAGTGCTGTAGATTACTTATAGCGTTTATGAATGCTGTGGATTATTTATAGCGTTTTGTGAATACTGTGGATGATTTATAGCGTTTGATGAATGGTTTGATTTATTATAGCGTTCATCATATGCTATCGTGGTAGCAGCAATTTAGACATTTTGAGTGCTATAAACCTGCTACAGAATTTCATATTATTTCATATCTGCTACAAAATTTCATATTCAATAACCTGTTTTGTATCACATATAAATAACAATAATCGCAAACAATTTCAATCGCAACTTGCATTTCGATCAATCAAGATATAGTAAAGATTTGCCAAAATACGAAATATTTCATTAGAACATTCAAGATGTACAAAAAGTAGTAGTCATTAAAACATTCAAGATGTAGAAAAAGTAGTTGTATGCCAAAATAAACCATTCCATTTACAAAGTATCTGTAGTCCAAAATAAACCATTCCATTTACAAATATCTGTAGGCCAAAAAACAGGTCGATCGCCTCTTTCCTTCTAGCAGCTATCCACAACCATCAATAACATATACGCCAACCTACACAAAATTGAGAAGAAAACACATTATGATATAAAAAATAAGATAGAAATATTTGACACCATGAAATGCTAAATACGCAATCGCGAATACAATATGTTCAGTGGCTAAGGAGGCATGCAGTGTGTTAAATGTGCAGTTGCAGGGACAATAGTGTTATGTAAAGTAGTATAATACATGAAGTAAAATGCAAGAAGGTTTTACTGTACGTGGCTAAGAAGGTTTCCGATCTCACTCAAAGATACTCTCAGCATGCTCAACCATTAGACAACTACAGGTGCAAATAGAATAAATTCAATGTACTCGTCCAAATACTATCAAGCTACAACATGCACCGCTACTAAAGAACAAATGACATTAGGCATAGGCTTATTCTGCCCAAGGTTTACAGTATCGATATCGGAATCGGTATCGGACCATTCCTATGAGTATCGGCAGTATCGGTAGTACGGCGGTTTCGGATCGGAGTATCAGATTTTTTTGGTATCGGAAAACAAATAATTATTAACATTTAAAAATTATATTTTATACATTTAGGCATAATTTTAAGTATTTCCAGTGTTATTTCTTAGTAGTCCAGTGTTATACATTCCTACGGTAACTCTCACTACAACAAATGAGATGTAAGCAATTCCATTGTAATGAAGGAAGAAATTTAACTTCTCCTCTAGTAGGTATCTGGAGTAAAAAAATAGTGACTTTATGATTAATGTTGTCCAAATAATGTAGAAAGAAAGCGCCCATCACTTGCTGACATGGTGTTTGAATGCCAAATATGTGTAACTTTGTGTAGAATCAAACAATAAATTATTTAATTTGGACCAGAACACATTATATGTGGAGTCCAATTCCACTAACAAGTTATTAAGGCAAAAAAGGTATTGCTATCTTATAACATTGAACTTTGGTCCATGTATAAATCCAAATACCAAAGAAAAAAAAATGGGGATAAGGGTGGCAAAAAGGACAAACTATTTCAATACCTTTTTTTTGGTCAAATGAATTAATAATTTCTCTTTCGATCTTGGGCCATTTCCTGTAGTTCTGGAGCCTGCGAGCAATGTGGGACAACCTGTAAAGAGACCTTGTAATTAAGAACACTGTATGTGTCTACTATTGAAGTTATGCAAGAGAGACTATCATAACCTTGTTAAGGTCAACACGAAAGATATAATAATACAACATTTCTTGCTAATGTTTTGAGAAATATTATGGATATTAAAGGAAGTAGCAGGAATAAACATCAAGTAACTATAATTGTATGGTTTCACACAGCCTGTTACGTTTAAACCTACTACTTTGATTTTGATGAAATTGAATGAAGCTCCTACTTTTTGTTTATTATCTTATTAGTGTTACAAAATTACATTTACATACGGCATAATTACTATATATGGATGCACAGGTGCCACTTTCTTAAACCTCTGGAGTTTGGCACAACCACCTACTTTCTACATTGGCTATCTTTTAAAATACATCTAAATAGACGAGAAATAGTGCACTTACACTAGTGAAATGTCAAATAATTAATGACAATAGATTTTTGAATTTGTACACCTGCACCAGCATTCATAATCAGGGTGGGAAGGAAACTAACAGTTGAAATATGAATTGGCCTTAAGGAATAGCATAAGTAAATGGTACAGTGTGAATTAGAACACAACGAGTCAGAGGAAATGAAAATCAACTCAAGGAATAATTGTTTTACCAGCTGATTACGATAGGCAATTATTGAAATCAAAAATCATGCTAGTTCAAAATAGCACAAACCCTCTGCTACATGTAGACACCCTTACTATTGAAAATGCTCATATATATCAGATAAAGCAATCAAATCCAGCATCAGCAGTGAAAACTATATTATACTACTATTCACCTGAAGTTGAAGAAGTTTTGAAACTGCTTTAATGCTGTCTCTTGATGATGCGCCCTCAGGCCAGTGCAATCGTCCTTTTCTAACATACTTTTCAGCTTGACGACTGAAAAAAAGTAAAAGAACAAAATTAAAATATAATATATGTGTGTGTGTGTTTGGTAGAGGAGAACTATAAGCATCATCAACAGTCAAAAGCAGAAATAACCCAAAAAGAAAATAACATACTGGTGGGGTGGAGTAAGAAAGTAAAAGATAAATCAATTAAAACTTACTCTGCTCTCCTCAGCATATACTGGGGCAAGGGCCCCAACACCCTCTCCATCATGGCTAAATGCTCTAAATTCTCATGGGTCTGAAATAGTGCCTCCCCCTGGAGTTCAAAACTGAATGTTAGTAGAGGACTCATAAATTTGTATATGTGACCTGTTATGGGTAAAAAAAACACCTACTGAAGCTCTACAAGTATGCAACCGACACTCCATATATCACAGGGATAACTCCAGTCAAGACCTGATTGCAAGATGAACCGTTAATTCACTAAACAGGCTCCAAAGAGAGAGAAAAAGAGAGTAAGCTCCCTACCCAAAATAACCTCAGGGGCCCGATAATACCCTGTTGACACAATATAACTGTGGCCTTCTTTATCATTGGTTGTACTGCCAAAGTCTATTACCTTAATGTCACTTGATTTGGGCAACCTCATTGGAAAGGAACCAACCTTCACAAATGAGAGGAAGGTAAGCAATCAATAACAGTATACCTCAAGACACGAGAAGTCGCATACAAAGATCCAAGAGAATATGAAACAGTGTTCTATTCATTAGAACACAAGATAAACCAACCAGCATGCATATTCATAAATGAATAAAATGATTCAAAATTGATGTAACTGGAGTTGCAGCAGATAAATATGCACAAAATCAGAATACATGAAAATAGCTCATTCTGCCAAGATACTTTGTAGTCGGATACTTCTATATACTCCGGTGAAACAAAAAGAATATTCTCAGGCTTCAAATCAGCATGAATAAGACGCAAGTCATGCATGACTGCAAAGAGGGAAGAAGACAATAAACATAATTAAACCATATATTAGCCAGCAGTTATGACAAATATTTATATGTAGACCAGTTGACCAATGAACCAGACCACCGCTGAACCAACTAGTCCTAACTGGGCAGACAAGGCAAAGCATGAACAAGCATGAAGATCAATGCATTAGTGATCAGATCAAGAAATTGTTTTCTTGAATGTGAGATCAAATGACCAAGTAAGAACTTTCCCAAGAAAAAAAAATTGTTGGTAAAAATTTCCTGCCATGTTACCACATCAACTCCAATACATTGAATGACCCATGAAAACAGAGCCATGCTTGACCAAAACTTACATTAGTCAAAAATTCTCATTGGTTTCAAATTCAAATGCTAAAAAAACAAAGAGAGGACAAGTTTAGAACTTACAGCTGCAGATCTCTTCATATATATATATATATATATATATATATATATATATATATATATATATATATATATATATATATATATATATATATAATGGCTCTCGCAGGAGGGAGTTGGGCATGGCTCCCTTGGGGCGAAGCGCCTCCGCTCCCCGCGCCAGGCAGGCGGCTGGCCGTCCCCCGTCGCCCCGTCGCCCGACGTGGCCACCCTCTCCTCCCTGACCTCTCCGCCCCCTGCGGATGGCCGGGCGCCCCTTGGACGCCTACTCCGTGGTGCTTCTCCTCTTCCCCGTCGCCGCCGGCCGGCGTCTGTCCGACTTGCGGCGGCGCTCCTTCCTTCCTCACGCCTCCTCGGCGACGCCGTCGTCCCTGTCGTCGTAGGCGCCGCCGCCCGCGCCGCCCTCCGCAAGATCCGGGCCCTTCTATCCTCGGCCCCGGCCCGTCGCTCCTGTCCCTCGCCGTCTCCGCCGCTGAGGCGCGTCCTCCCGGCCCGGCGCCCCGGCCAGCCAATCTTTCGGTAGCCGTGCACGACGCCGCGCCTCCCCCTCCTGTGGGCATCACCCCCCCACCGCTCTGTCCCCCTCGAGTAGCCGCTCCGACCACCGAGAGGCGACCGCTCCGGCCCCTCTCTCTCCCTCCCGCCCGGTGGTCGACATCCCCGTGGCGCCGGATCCGACGGCTCTCCCGGCCGACGAGTCCTCCGACCCGTCAGCCCCCTCCCCCCTGTCTCCTCCAGCCCCTCTTCTTGCCGGGGCCGAGGACCTCCCGTCCGCCGTCGCCTCCTCTCCGCCACTCTCTTACCCGGCCGACGCCTTCTGGCAGCATCCGACCTACTCGGGGTGGGTCTGGCTTCCCGCCCATCCCCAGGTGGAGGCGGTCCTACTCGCTTTGGGAGCGAGCCGCCTCCCCTAGCGCTCTCGTCGCCTCCTCGGCGGCGGTTGTCGTCTCGACGACCCCGGCAGTGCAGGAGGCCAGCTCCCCTCCCCCTCCGCCACGCTGGGCAGCGGCTACTCCAGCTGTCCCCGCCCTCCGCTGTTCCTGGGGATCCGCCCTCTCCCCCTCCTCCCCGTCGGTTTCCCCTCCTAGGTACAGGCACCGGCCTTGATCTTCCCGGAGGCCCCTTCGCTCCCCTCCGCGAGGCCTCACCTGCCGCCGTTCCGCCGGCGGGCCGACCTTCTCCCTCGTGGCGTCGTCCGGGATGGTCCGGTGATCCGGCGTCTCCTCCTCCTCTCTCCCTGCGTGGCGTCGAGATGGGCGGCCCGAGGCTTCGCCCGGCGGCGCGCGTTCCCCGTCGCCTCCCGGAGTAGACCCCAGCCCCTCGGGTCCAGCGCTGTCTGCGCGCCCCCCCATACGCCTCGGGCCCCGTGCCCTCGATCTCCGCGCTTGGACCAGGGGCTCTCGGGCCCCGCGCCCCCCCCCCCCACGTGCCCTCCCACGTGGCTTCCTTCTGACTGTTGTTTTTTTCCTTTTGTCGTTTTGGCGTTTGTATTTTGAATTCGGGACTAGGGTTTTGTTCTCTCGGTTGTTGGGACCCGACCCCTGTAGGCCTCCTTTTCTTTAATAAATTCTGCTTTAAAAAAAATATATATATATATATATATTGTAAATGACCTCTAGCCTAGTGGTTAAGAGAGATGCATGCAGCCCGAGTGGTCAGGAGATCGATTCCCGGTGGAAGCGTTCGCCATATTTACCTCTTTCAATATATATATATATATATATATATATATATATATATATATATATATATATATATATATATATATATATATATATAATTTCTTTTTATATATATGACTTAAAGATCTTGACTCCAAGTGAATGAGAAATTAAAAACTGAAGAAGCCTTTTACAACCTCTACTACTGGTGGTGGTCAATCAAAAAATCATCATGTGCCCAGTAAAAATTTTTGCTGAATCCACTATCAAGAATGAAAAAACTAAAAACAACTCCAACAATCAGTGCAAGCTAGTGGAAAATACCAAGAGTACAATGAAAAGAATAATACCAAGAAGGGATTTAAATTTCTAGATTTGTAGGTGTCCAGTAAAATGCCACTCAATATCTGCAAGAAGCTAGCTGCAAAAAATAAATAAATGTTATATAAGATTTTCCTCATAGATACTCAACAAAACATGCAAAAAAATTATAAACTGAATAATAGTTTATGAAAATTGGACAATGTTAATGCAAATTTATGAAATGGTTTTGTTCAAGCCATTTCCTCTTTTATTAAAGGTTTGCATTTGATCTCATATTGGCCAATGATGAAAACTTAATACAAAAACACCATTATCCTATCTTCTCTTTAGGTGAATAAGTTTCCATGTCCAAACTTACAATTTTTGACATAACAAAATAGATCTGTGATGCAGTCCAAACCAGAGCAGAAAAAGGTTAGTATCATTGGTTTTCTATTATTATGTTGCTATTAGATGATGCATTCAATGTATATGGTCCAAAGGAGTACCACGGTTTAGTCCTTAACCTGAAGGACTTGTAGAGATGCTCTCTACAGAATGTATTACTGAAAGAAATTAAACGGCCACAAACATCATTATCCTATCTTCTCTTTACTACTTGCTCCCACTCAATAGTGCTTTTGAAGTTTGATGAGGAAGGTCAAGAAGGAATCACAAGTTCTGTGCATATGGTTGATTAACATTGTAAAAAGGACTATAGCCTTCTCAATTGTTTATTATGGTAAAAAAATTATAATAAGCACGATAATTGACATCAATTTAGAAATCACAACTACCTAGAACTAACAATTTATTAAGACCGTGAACTCAAACATGTAAGCCTTACTATGGACCATCACCTAGCTATGTATCAAAATTATAACGATGGCTTGTTTCAGCATCAAACTCGTGTTGGATCAAAATAATGTTTATTAAGCAAAACAGAAACACTTGCAATAGAGAAAACACAAACAAATGAACAAACAAACAAACAAACAAATAAACAAACAAATGGGAATAGTTTAATGATACTATGATATTTACATGAGTTGATTTAAGCTTTCAACAACAAATGAATAACAGTTAAATCACCAAATTTAGTTCATACAACTACTGCAAAAATGCATATCCATGTCATATTGTATAAGACACAAGATACTCTAAAAATACACTAAGTAGTCCTCAATTCATTTCCAATGGAAAACTGAACAAAAAATGACACAAATGGAATAAAATTCATCATATACCTCAATATCCAGAACAAATTCTCCAGATTGCTGTCCCGGTGGATCACTTTCTTCTCGTGGCAGTATACCAACTCCATCGCCAAGCTCACAACATAATAAAATCAAATAAAAATTAGGACACAATTGGAATCAAAAAAATATAGGGTTAGGGTTTTTGAGAACACTCACGGTGGCAGACCGGAGCTCGTCAAAATATTCAAGCTTCTTGAAGAACTGTTGACCTCCCTACGGGTGGCGTACTCGAGGACGAAGAAGATCTCAACCAGGCGAAAGGAGGAGGACTTCGATCGGGTTGCTGATGTTATGATGGATCTCGAGCAGGCAAACAGGAGAAGGACTTCGATCGGGGTGGCTGATGTTATGCTGGATCTCGACCAGGCGAACAAAAGTAGGACGTTAGGGAGTTTGAAACTTAGGGGTTTGGGGAAACTCTAACCCTAAATTTCTAAACTGGAAATGGAGGAAGAAGGATTGGAGGAATTTTATAGGGTTTAAAATTTAGGGGTTTTGACGAACGGAGAGGAGGAAGAGACAGTCGTGTTCATCGCTAGACAACCTGTGTAGAGAGGATAGTAGTGCTCCCCCGACCAAAGGAAGAAAGAGAGAGAGAGAGAGAGAGAGAGAGAGAGAGAAAAAGGAATAACAGTAAGGAGAGAGATGAGTGGGGATTATGGGAGTATTGATCGAAAATCGAGCGAGGGTTGGCGGGGGAATGGAAAACTTTGGGTGGGAAATGAAATATTTCTTTGGGAAAATGGGGGGGAAATGAAACCCTTTTGTTCCCTGATCACAGAGGGTAAAAAATTAGTACTTTTTCTACTCATTTGTAATAGTTAGTATGTTATTAAAATAAAAACCTACGTTGTTAATCCTAGGATTCGAATATGAGATCTGCTTTGAGATGAATGTTATAGATTCTACAGCATTCAAAAAATGCTATAGATAGATATTTTTATAGCACTGCAGAAAGAATGCTATTGTTGATAACATTCTATAGCGGGGACACTTGAACGCTATAGAAGAACTGCTATTGTAGACCCTATTTGTTGTAGTGTCGAGAGCATCAGATACATCATGTCATATGTGTTTCACTTTTATCATGTACTCTTGTGTTTTTACCTTACATGTGTACTCTCGTGATTCATGTACTCTCATGATCACGGAGCCCCCATATTTATATTCATGTGCACCCATTTATGGGCCCCCATGTGAATATCATGTACAATAACAAAACTTGAACGGATCCTTGTGTATTGATTGGGGTACGGGGGAGTATAAATAGTCATGTGGACAATTTCCAAAGTAGTGTAGCCATGTACGACCTCTCATGTTTATTATCAAGCCGTTCACATGTCTAGCTTGTACCCTAAATCACTAGTTCACTATAGCTCTTTACTTATAGTAGATATTTTATTACAGTCTTTTTTTTACTCATGTATACTCTTCAGCGTTTTATGTGTTTTACTCTATTGCCTGTATTTTATTCCTGTCATTATATGAATTGCGTGAGATGTACTGTGCTCGTTCATGTCCTGACTGGACCTGTTGAAATATTACAGAGGATGAGGATGAGGCATGCTGCCCCACCTATTGTGGGACTACCCTAGATGACAGCTGTGACTTGGACCAGCAGCCGGATCCTTTAGCTGTGGATGACACTCCTCTAGGCTAGGATGTCTTCTTTTATATTATATTCTGGATGACTGTATATTGATACTTGGGATTTGTGATTTTGTGATGTATTTAGACACTTAGACTCTCTGTTTGTACTTATTTGGATCTTTCATTTCAGCATTTATCTATCTATCTTTCTATCTTATCATTCTGCCTTAGATGTGATTGAGACTGTATATTGCTATGTCTCCACCATTCGGAGTGTATATACAGTACAGGTACCTTTATATTGTTAGATGATTGACCTAGGACAGCGTTCTACCGTCGACACTTTGGTGTAGGCTAGACATACCCACGTCTCATGCCCTTACTCTGGGGTGCGGGTCGTGACATCTTTAGAACAGCTTACTACGTTTTATCTCAAATGAAGGCTCGACATGACTCGGCCCGGCCCAACAATTTGAGTAGCGGATCGTGATAAGGCGCCAGCTGTCACGACCTGCACCCTAGAGTAAGGCATGAGACGTGGGTACATCCAGCCTATGCCGCAGTGTCGACGGTAGAATACTGTCCTAGGTCACAACATCTAACAATATAATTCTAAGCAATTTATACTCCCAGAATGGGGGTGACATAGCAGAATGTAAACTCAATCACAACTAAGGAAGAAGAAGCACGATATGATATAGAACTCAAAGAAATACAGATGATCAAAAGAGTCTCAGATAACATCTCAGCAAATATCCAGAAATACAAGTCTCAGCTACTGAATATGAAAGAATATATACAATCCAGATCTCAAAGACAGAAATAAAGTCTAACTACTAGTCTCAAGACAACATAAGTAAGATAAGCCTAACTAAGCTAGTCTAGACAATAGGGCTAATGTCCTCAGCTAGAGCTGGGTCCTCCTGAGAGTCCAGCTCACAAGTGTCGTCTAGGGCTTCCCCGTAGAAGGTATCCACACAGGCCTCCTCCTCGTCCTCTGTAATATTTTCAACAGGTCCAGTCAGGACAGAAGCGAGCACAATACATCTCAACAGTTCATAGCAGGTTAGAAAATATAATCATGCAGTAAAGTAAGATACAGGTACTGAAAGAAATGCAGTATGTAAACAGAGAGAGAACTGTAATAAAAATATCTACTATACATAGAGAACTAACAGTGGCTAGTGAGTCAGAGAATAATATAGACATGTAAATGGCATAGGATGATTCTGATGCTACACTATGGAATGATTCTGATGCTACACTACTTAGATATTATTCACATGTCCATTTCTACTCCCACGTACCCCAATCAATACACAAGGATCCAACCAGGTTATGTTATGATTCATGCAACGGCCCCCGAAGGGTGGTACATGATAGTCCCATAAATAGGGATTCTAGGAAGCCCAATAAATAGGAGGATTCAAGGAAGACTCTGTGATCATAAGGGTACATGTCACAAATGATTCAATGAGCCAATGAAGCATAGTGATACACCATATAAGTGAAATGCACAGAATATGAAGTACTCGATGCTCCCTGAAGGGATAACATCTCAAGAAGGGATCCATATAGTACTAATCCGTGTGACCAACGTGACAGTATCAAGTAAAGTAATTTAAAGCAGGAAAATAATTCTAAGCAGGATATGAAATGATTAGAGAATGTAATCGCCTGGTATCTGAGTGTCCGGATGAAATGTACTGTCCAAGGAGAGGTGTCTGGCTCCTAATCAGAACAGCACAAGTCACAACAAGTCTAAAATGATAACAAGATGCAATTCAATGCATTCTAAATGAATCTAGGTCAATCTAGGCTAAAGTTAACTCTTGGTTAACCCTGGTCAACCCTAGAAGTCAAACTAGGTCAACTATGGTCAAACTAGGTCTAACAAGTCTAAATTGGTCTAACTATTCTACATTAGTCTATACTAGGTCCAAACAAGTTTATCTAGGCTCATCAAGTCTAAACTAGTCTATCTAGTCCAATCTTGACTTAACCAAGTCTAGCCTTGCTAGCACTCACATCTCAAGGACAACAAGTCAAAAACAAGTCTAGTTAGCTAGTGCACATAGGACCATGGGCTAAAAGCTATCCACACACATCACATCACAATATACACATAGACAGTCTATATGTATACACATGGCTACTTATATGTATATAACACATACATATATATAATACATATATAATAGGACACATACATATCATAATATATATGATACTTACATAATACATAATATACTCTATATATTAGATACACATACAAATTAGATACATTACATTATATATATATATATAGGAAGATTGGAAGATTGAGAGTTAGAAGAGTGGGGGAGAGGTGTCAAGTGTGTGTGCATGAGTGAGAAGGTGAGAGCGTGCCTATGTGAGCATGTAAATGTGTGTGTGTGTGTAATTCCTGATTTGTATGTGAGTGACAGTGAGGAAAACAGTGTGTAAAAGGATTGAATGTGTGTAAATGAATGTAACAGCGATAGAAAGTAAAATAGTGTGTGTGTGTAGGGTGATAATGTGTCATGTCTCAATAGGAATACCAGTTAATGAAAAGCTGGAACATGAAATCAGTTTATATGAAAACTAAAACTCAGTTTTTCAGTCCCTAATTTCAAAACCCCATTTTGAATTCAAATATCAACCAAACAACCCCAAAATTGAACCATAGTTAGATTACCAGTAGGAGAACGATATTAGGGACTTAAACCAATCATTAACAGCATTAATTAGGTTAATTTTGATGCCAAAGTTCAATTTCAAAATCTGGAAAAAATGCTGAAATATGTGTATCAGTTCAAGAATAGGGTAAATAGGAATTAGCCTACAAAATCAAGTTAATATCATGATTTATTGGTTGGTAAAAGTAAACACACTTGTGCACGTGTATTAGGGTCCAATTCGTGCCCACCACACACGACACAGACGTGTCCACATGAAATAAAACTCAAAATAAGACACTGGATACTGCACAGCAGTGCAGTCTCGTGCACAAGTACACGCGTGTCGTGCACCCGACACAGTGCAAACCAACCCTCATGCTCGTGCACAGGGATACACCTAGGGTAGGTCTTCGTGTCCATCACCCTGATTCGTGTCCTGGTGCGTCGTGTCCAGAGTTATCAACCCGTATCAGTGGCCGTAAAGTCGACTAAACGACTCAGTGTAAAACCAGTGCACTCTATATTACGTGTCCGATACGACACGAAAGGTCGTGCCACTTGGGGAGTGTCGTGTCAGACACTGTCCTAACGTGTCCTCAAGAAATTACGTGTCTACGTGTTGTGTCCAAGGCACAATCGCCTCCGAACAGCAGGACAGTGCAGTCCGCGCGCGCGCAGCCATGTGTCCAAACCGACACGACACGAGACCAAATCTACCTTAGTCCATCAGAAACATGTAAGCCACAGTAAAATATGATTTCCTATTCAGAAACTTTTCTAAAAACTATTCGAAATGCCCTTTGGGGCATTTCATCAAACACCTAAACCCATGGGCTGATACGTGTCCAAATGGGACACGAATAGGACACAAAATCCTATAAAAATCTAGGGTTAGCTAGGGGACCCTTAGATCTAGGTCATTATGCAATAAAATCAGTATCTAACAAAGAGTTTTAGAGATTCACCTAATGGTGTCACAACTCCTCAAAAGCTCCAAAGAGGGGTTATCTCCTTGCTCCCCAAACTCCACTAAATTGCTATAAAACTGAGAATAACATATACCAACAGCAAGAAAACCTAAATTAAAACCTATTACAATTTGTTTAAGGAAAAAAGGAGTTAATTTAGATTTTCTATGAATTTATGAAGTTGGAGACTTATCTCTTTCTAAAACTTGTAAATAATTCCAATGGAGGCTAACCCTAATTTCTAGGAGCATTAAATAGGTGGGGGAATCCCTATGTGGCTGGCCATGGCTGGATTGGGCTAGGGTTAGGGCTCCAGTAGTGTTGGGTTGGGCTTGGGCTTAATCATTAATCAATGGTTCAAAACTATAAGTCATGGCTTATGACTAAAAGCCTTTCTATTCTATCATGAGTTAATGACTAACCTTAGGTTAATTTTAGTCTAACTAGGGTTACATGACCTAACCAAGTCCAAACTCAAGTAGGGTTAGCTTCTAGGTTAGTCTACCAAGTCAAAGCTAGTCAACCTAGTCAACCATCATTCAAATAATTCTAAAATAAATCCTAAAAATTCCCATAAATTCAAATAAATTATATTAAATTCAAATAACCTCAAAAATGACAAAAATACCCTCATACTAGAAATGTAGTAGTGATAAATCTACCCTCCTTAAAAGAATTTTATCCTCGAAATTGAAAGACGAAACGCAACTGATGAGAATGATAGAAAGTATACCTCACGGTCCAAAAAGATATGGGTAACGCTCGCGCATCTCATCCTCCCGCTCCCAGGTAGACTCTTCTGGAGAATGATGCCTCCATGCGACGCATACCAAAGGTATCATCTGGTTCCTCAGAACCTTCTCCCGTCGATCCAGTATCTCCACTTGCTGCTCTGGATAGCTGAGAGAAGGTCCAACCTCAATCTCCGAATGATCGAGTACATGGCTAGGGTCAACCACGTACCGTCTCAACTGTGACACATGGAATACGTTGTGGACCCCCACTAGTACAGGTGGCAAGTCTACCCTGTATTCCACGTCACCGACTCTCCCACTGATAACGAAAGGGCCGATGAAGCGCGGGCTAAGCTTTCCGCCTCCACCAAAACCTATCGTACCACGAGTCAGAGATATCCTCAAGAAAACCTGGTCTCCAACCTAATCACAAGCAAGGTCACAATTAATTTTGATAAACAACATGATCAATAAAACACAAACAAACAACCTAAATCTAATCATACTCTAATCTGTACCTCAAACTCCAAAGGCCTCCGGTGGCTATCGACCCAGTGCCGATGTCTGTCCTGCACCACGTGAAGTCTGTCCCTGATGAGATTTACCTTCTCGGCTGCGTCAACAATCATCTCTGGCCCCAGTAAAGCTCGCTCACTAACATCATCCCAAGATAAGGGTGTACGACACCTACGCTCGTACAGACCTCGAAATGTGACATCTCAATGCTGGCCTGGAAGCTGTTATTGTAAGCAAACTCCACCAAATGTTGATGATCCTCCCAAGAACCTCCAAAGTCCAGGATGCATGTCCGCAGCATATCCTCAAGTGTCTGAATAGTCCTCTCTGACGGTCCGTCCGTCTGGGGGTGGTATGTAGTACTAAACTTGAGCTGAGTGCCCAAGCTGGTCTACAGACTCCTCCAGAAATGGGAAGTAAAGTGACTATCCCGATCTGAGACGATGCTGACCAGAACCCTATGAATTCTGACTATCTGTCGCATGTACATCTCCACCAGCCTCTCTGTAGATGTACCCACCTTGAATGGCAAGAAGTGGATTGATTTGGTCAACATGTCAACGATAAACCAAATTACATCTTTCCCTCCTGGTGTACGCGGTAATACAGATACCAAATCTATGGTGATATGCTTCCATTTCCACTCGAGAATGGGCAGCGGCGGCAACAATCCACCGGGCCTCTGACTCTCTGTCTTGACCTGCTGACAGACCAAGCACCTAGCTATGAAGCGAGCTACCTCCCACTTCATCCCGTACCACCAAACATGCTCCCTCAGATCTCGGTACATCTTGTTGGCACCCGAGTGTATAGAGTACTGAGATCTGTGGGCCTCCTGCAAAACCTGCTCTCTAAGATCTTCGTTGGGCACACATAACCTGGAACCATGCCTCAAGGCACCATCCTCTGCAAGAGAAAACTCGCCCTCCACCTATCCTGCTCGGACCTGCTCTCGGAGACACCGCAGAGCAACGTCCTCAAACTGTATCGTCTTGATCCTCTCCATCAATTCTGACTGAATCTGCATGCCCCACATCTACATCTGCACTACGGGCACAATCACCTCAATCCCAAGGCTCTCCAAGTCAGCAAGCAAGTGACGGTCCATGGTCAAACATATGGTTATCGGATACCTACTCAAGGGATCGGCAACCACGTTGGCCTTCCCTAGGTGATACTGAAGTAGGATGTCAAAGTCCTTCATCAACTCTAGCCATCTGCGCTGCCTCATGTTCAACTCCTTCTGAGTGAACACATACTTTAAGCTCTTGTGATCTGTAAAAATCTTTACCCTCTTTCCATACAGATAATGCTTCCACAACTTCAGAGCAAATATCACTGCTGCAAGCTCCAGGTCGTGGATAGGGTAGTTCTTCTCATGGAGACGTAATTGCCTGGAAGCATAGGCAATCACCTTCCCATGCTGCTGTAAGACACAACCCAGCCCCTTCCCTGAAGTGTCACTATAAATAGTGAATCTCCCTGATCTTGAAGGCAATGTCAGAATCGGAGTTGTCGTAAGCCGCTTCTTCAACTCATCAAAAGCTGTCTGACACTTCTCTGACCAAACAAACTCAGCATCCTTCCGGAGCAACCGAGTCAACGGCTCTGCAACCCGGGAGAAATCCTGCACAAATCTCCGATAATATCCTGCCAGCCCCAGGAAACTCCTGATCTCTGCCACTGAAGTCGGTGCTGCCCATGCCTCAACTGCTACAATCTTCTTGGAGTCAACTGAGATCCCATCTCCAGTCACCACATGCCCCAAAAAGTCAACCCGGTCCAAGAAGAACTCATACTTGGAGAGTTTCTCATAAAGATGCTCCCTCTTGAGAGTCTCCAGCACTATCCTCAGATGCTCCTCGTGCTCCTCCTCAGTCTTAGAATATACCAAGATATCGTCAATGAACACCACCACAAACTGATCCAAGTACTGGTGGAACACCTTGTTCATTAGGTTCAGAAACACTGCTGGTGCATTGGTTAGCCTAAATGGCATAACCAAAAACTCAAACTGCCCGTACCGCGTCCTGAAAGCGGTCTTGGGAATATCCTCCCTATTTACCTTCACTTGGTGATATCCCGACCTCAGATCAATCTTGAAAAATACTCGAGCTCCACTCAACTGGTCAAAAAGATCGTCGATCCGCGGCAGTGGGTATCTATTCTTGATCGTGAGGTTGTTGAGTGCCCTATAATCAATACACATCCATACTGACCCATACTTCTTCGGCACAAACAACACTGGTGCACCCCATGGCGACGAACTCAAGCGAATGAAGCCCTTGTCCTGCAGCTCATCCACCTGCTTCTTCAGCTCCACCAACTCACTATTGTTTACCCGATAGATATAATGAGAAATAGGTTCCGTTCCTGGAACCAAGTCTATCGAAAACTCAATGTCTCTATCCGGTGGCAATCCAGGCAACTCTTCTGGAAAAACATCCATATACTCTGCTATCAAGGGGTGTGGAATCGCCTGCTCCTCAATCGAGACTCCGCAGAAGACTCCGCTGCTCTGCTCCGCCTGACGTCTGGAGTACTCGAACTCTGGCTCTCCCGGCGCTCTGAAGAGAACTCTACCCCCTCTACAATCAATGTTGTCGTGGTGCCTGCTCAACCAATCCATATCGAGTACTATATCGTAGTTCGGCAATAGCATTACGAGCAGGCTCACCTCTAACTCACGGCCTCCCAAAACTATACTCCGACCCTTACAAACATCACTCACGAGGATAATGCCACCCCCGGTCATGATCTTGTAAGTCCTAGGCAACGATTCGGCTATGATACCGTATCTAATCACAAAAGACACTAATATGAAGCTATGCGAAGCACCAGAATCGAATAATAAAAAAGCTGGATTGGAGTCGAGAAGAACCGAACCTGCGATCAGCTCTCCTATCACCTCTGCATCTCCAGCTGCCATGGCGAAAGCTCGCCCCTGCTGGCCTCCCCTGTCCTGCTACTGGTGCTGGACGAACCTCTACTGCTGTGTCGGTAGGGCTGGTCCCCTCTGCTGGCCTGCTGGAGCTCTGACTGCTGCTCCCTGAGCTGCTCGTCCCATGCGGCACTCCCTCATCTGGTGGTCTGGTGAACCACATACTAGGCACTGGCCCAGCCTCTTTCGGCACTCATTGGCGATGTGCCCGGGCTTCTTGCAGTAAGCACAAGTGATAACCTGTCTCTGGCTCTGTTGGTACTGTCTCGGCTGCTGCTGCTAGTGAACTGGCCTCTGCTGGATCGGCTACGATTGGAACTGCCTCAGCTGCTGGTGCTGAAAGTGAGGCCTCTTGGCCTGGCCTCCGCTGCTGCTGTCCCCAATTAGGTCTCGCCCCCTCTTGAGCCTAAGCTCAAGATCATCCTTTGCCAGTAAGGCTCCCGTCAAGATCTCCTCAAAAGTGGCATCCTTGTTGCCCTTGGTCAAGGACTTGACCTCCTTGACCAGACCCTTCCGGAACCTCTGGGCCTTCGCCGTCTCGCTCAAGCCCTCTATGGATCTGCCGAGGCGGCCGAACTCTCCAGCATACTCGTCCACTGACAGGCTCCCCTGAACCAAGCTCTCGAACTGCGACTCCAAGGCTCGAAGCACTGAATCTAGAAAGAACTTCTTCTTGAAGAAGCCCTTGAACTCCTCCCATGTCTGCCCAGCTACCCCCACCCTGGGGTCTGACTGATACCAGGTACGAGCAAGATCTCGCATCCGGCTAGCTGCTGCCTCAATCTGGAGATCTGTTGGTATCCGGGCCAGGCGAAAGATCTCCTCTATATGCTCGATCCACTCATCAGCATATAGAATCCCCTATGTCCCTAAAGTCTCTGGGGCTCATCTTATGGAACTGCTCTATCCCTGATGTCCTTGGCTGCTGGACTGCTGGTCGAGCTGCGACTGTTGTAATGGCCAACTCCATGCTCCTGGCCTGCCGGGTCTGCTGCACCGCCATAAACCGCTGGAAGTAGGCGAACATCTGCACCGCATCCACCCATCCTGTAGGCGGTGGCTGCTGGAAAGGCATCTCTACGATGACTGGGTCCTACCTCCGAGCCGGTGGAGGCATACCCCCTGCTGCTGCTGCTGGAGTCTCAATACGAGCAGAGGTGGAAGGAGCTGCAGTCTCCTGTCTCTGCTGAACTGGCTGCGAGGTAGCAGACCCCTCTACAGCATCCCCATGAATGGTACGGTGCGACCGCGTCTCCACCATCCTGAAGACAGACCAAACAAGAGTATCAATTTCTGAGAAAGAAGCGATATAACAAAGACGGACAGTTAAAATTCAAAAGAACCGATTGACAATAAGGATTTAGATGGCAATAATAGAGTTTTTCCTAATGTGATTGAGTACCTTAAAAATTAATGTCATATATCCTACTGCAGGCTGTAGTGATACTCTGGTTCGAATACCACTACACTTCTAGTCTAGACCTGCATGGGCCACCACTAAGAACGTGTCACGACCCGCACCCTAGAGTAAGGCACGATATGTGGGTACGTCCAGCCTATGCCACAGTATCGGCGGTATAACGCTGTCCTAGGTCACAACATCTAACAATATAATTCTAAGCAGTTTATACTCCCCAAATGGGGGTGACATAGCAGAATGTAAACTCAATCACAACTAAGGAAGAAGAAGCACGATATGATATAGAACTCAAAGAAATACAGATGATCACAAGAGTCTCAGATAACATCTCAGCAAATATCCAAAAATACAAGTCTCAGCTACTGAATATGAAAGAATATATACAACCCAGATCTCAAAGACAGAAATAAAGTCTAACTACTAGTCTCAAGACAACATAAGTAAGATAAGCCTAACTAAGCTAGTCTAGGCAATAGGGGTAATGTCCTCAGCTAGAGCTGGGTCCTCCTGAGAGTCCAGCTCACAAGTGTCGTCTAGTACTGTCCCGTAGAAGGTATTCACACAGGCCTCCTCCTCGTCCTCTGTAATAATTTCAACAGGTCCAGTCAGGACAGGAGTGAGCACAATACATCTCAACAGTTCATAGCAGGTTAGAAAATATAATCATGCAGTAAAGTAAGATACAGGTACTGAAAGAAATGCAGTATGTAAACAGAGAGAGAACTGTAATAGAAATATCTACTATACATAGAGAACTAACAGTGGCTAGTGAGTCAGAGTACAATATAGACATGTAAATGGCATAGGATGATTCTGATGCTACACTATAGAATGATTCTGATGCTATACTACTTGGATATTATTCACATGTCCACTTCTACTCTCTCGTACCCCAATCAATACACAAGGATCCAACCAGGTTATGTTATGATTCATGCAACGGCCCCCGAAGGGTGGTACATGATAGTCCCATAAATGGGGATTCTAGGAAGCCCAATAAATGGAAGGATTCAAGGAAGACTCTGTGATCATGAGGGTACATGTCACAAGTGATTCAATGAACCAATGAAGCATAGTGATACGCCATGTAAGTGAAACGCACAGAACATGAAGTACCCGATGCTCCCTGAAGGGATAGCATCTCAAGAAGGGATCCATATAGTACTAATCCGTGTGACCAACATGACAGTATCAAGTAAAGTAATTTAAAACAGAAAAATAATTCTAAGAAGGATATGAAATGATCAGAGAATGTACTCGCCTGGTATCTGAGTGTCCGGATGAAATGTACTGTCCAAGGAGAGGTGTCTGGCTCCTAATCAGAACAGCACAAGTCTAAAATGATAACAAGATGCAATTCAATGCATTCTAAATGAATCTAGGTCAATCTAGGCTAAAGTCAACTCTTGGTCAACCCTGGTCAACCCTATAAGTCAAACTAGGTCAACTATGGTCAAACTAGGTCTAATAAGTCTAAATTGGTCTAACTAGTCTACATTAGTCTATACTAGGTCTAAACAAGTTTATCTAGGCTCATCAAGTCGAAACTAGTCTATCTAGTCCAATCTAGACTCAACCAAGTCTAGCCTTGCTAGCACTCACATCTCAAGGACAACAAGTCAAAAACAAGTCTAGTTAGCTAGTGCACATAGGACCATAGGCTAAAAGCTATCCACACACATCACATCACTATATACACATAGACAGTCTATATGTATACACATGGCTACTTATATGTATATCACACATACATATATATAATACATATATAATAGCACACATACATATTATAATATATATGATACTTACATAATACATAATATACTCTATATATTAGATACACATACAAATTAGATACATTACATTATATATATATATATATATATATATATATATATATATATATATATATATATATATATATATATATATATATATTTATTTATTTATTTATTTATTTATATATATATATATATATATATATGAAGATTGGAAGATTGAGAGTAAGAAGAGTGGGGGAGAGGTGTCAAGTGTGTGTGCATGAGTGAGAAGGTGAGAGTGTGCCTATGTGAGCATGTAAATGTGTGTGTGTGTGTGTGTGTGTGTGTGTGTGTGTGTGTGTGTGTGTGTGTGTGTGTAATTCCTGATTTGTGTGTGAGTGACAGTGAGAAAAACAGTGTGTAAAAGGATTGAACGTGTGTAAATGAATGTAACAGTGATAGGAAGTTGTCACTACCATATTTCTAGTTTGAGGGCATTTTTGTCATTTTTGAATTATTTGAAATTAATATATTTATTAGGAATTTAAAATGAATTATTTGAATGGTGTGATTTAAATACTAGTTTATTTATTGCCATGTGATTTTGGTTAGCCTAACCTAGATTGGACCTAACCTAGATTGGTCATAACTAGTTTAGTTAGCCACTTTGAGAATTACCTAGTATTGGTTAAGTGGTTTGAGTCATGTTTAGCTTAGTGGGTGGTTTACAACTTAACTAGGAAAGAGCCCTAGATTCTAGGCCACCCATTAGCCTTGATTAATTGCTAGCACTTAGATGAAACCTAAAAACCCTAACCCTAACTAAAGTGGCCAGCCAAGGCCCCCCTTGCCTATATAATGTCTCCTTAGAAATTTGTGCCTCTTTTTTTAATAGTTCATCATTTTCCTAAGAACTAGGTGAGCCTTTATTTATTTTCTTCATAGTTTAATCAATAGGGCTCCATTTTTATTGAGATTTCTTCCATAGTGTTCTAATCAATGTTCTCTTGCTGATTGTGGAGTCAAATCTCAGATTTAAATCAATTTGGAGATTTTAGGTGGCTTTGAAGAACTCCTTGGAAGAGGCTTCTTGTGTTAAAGAACACCCATAGGTAAATTCCTATCCACCCATTGAAATTTGGTTTTCTTTGCATAAATACCTAGCCCTAGATGTCCTGGTTCTGTAGGAATAGGGTTTGCCAATTTTTATATCCTGTACGTGTCCGTATCGGACACGTATCAGTGCTGTGCACAGGTATTCGACGAAATGCCACAAAGGGCATTTCGATCGAGTTTTCGTGATGTGTTTGAATAGGAAGTCGTGTCTTCGTGTCGCCTATGTGTATCTAGGTGACTGAGCATGTCTCGTGATGGTTTTGTGTCGTGTCGCACTCGTGCACACGCGCACGCGCGCAGCGTGCTGCGTCCCCTGCTACTCGGTAGCAATTACTCGTTGGACACGCCACTTAGACACAAGATTTTTGACACACACGTTGGGGCGGACACTGACACGAGGCCCTCCAAGTTGCACGAGTCCTCATGTCGTATCGGACACGTATTTGTGCGTGCACGGGTTCTATTCTGTGCGTGCACAGAACACTGTTGGGTTTGTGTGATGTTGGACACTTCTGTGTCCTATTTTTGGACACGATACTATATGGATAACACGAGCACATGTTCGACACTAAATACCAACCCTTAACCCATTTGCTAATTTCTATTTAAATGTCGAAATAGGAATATCCCTATTTTTTTGATATTGTTAAGTATCAGTGAATTGATTCACTGTTTTCCCTATTGGATTTGCATTTTAATAATTTATATCATGTGTTTTAGTTATATTTGATTTGCTGTATAACAAACTACATGTTTAGGAAGTAGGGGATTCATATTTTTGTGTTGAATTATTGAATAGGAGTTTGAATTACAGGGGGAACTGATTGTTCACTGATACACACAGAGTTTGTTTTACTGTTAATTCCTGAGCAAATTCCTGAGAACACTGACACTTTGAACACCCATATCACCCTGTTTAACCTGGGTTCCATTTTAGTTCCTAGTATTCCTGTTATGGCTAAATTCAGATTTACATACACAAATGATATGTTCAATAATGTATGCACTGTCACATTTTAATTCCTGAGATTCGAAAACTAAATTGGGTTCCTTCCCATTTAACTGTTACTGATTTCATTCACTGTACAGTTCCTGTCTTAGGATTCTCTAGACACACACACATTTTATAACTTAAACACACATTGTATGTTTGACATTGACACACACATAGTTCACATTATACACTGCCTTGCATTTCCTGTCACACCATGCTAACCTACACTCCTTGACACATACCCTCACTGTCACATTTGAACTGAGACACACAAGAGCATTGTTTAATGAAACTTGAAATGTGAAGACCTGGAAATATATCCTGAGATTCATTGGGTAAACTTGAGAATTTTGAATAAGGGTTAACTGATTTTTCTATGCTATATTGATTTCACTGAGTAGAGAGAAACCTGAGATGGGGAATTGGGATGAGACTGAACTGTCATTTTTTTCCAAAGTCTGAATGCTTGAGTTACTCACTGGTTTGTGAAAACTGAAAATTTATCCCCTATAGTGTTAACTGATAATAGGAACTTTGAGGCTCCCACAATGTATGGTCCCATACACACACACTATTTTATGTTATTCCTTCACAGAATACCCTTCCTGTGACACTAACACATATTTTCCTACACACATTCACACATGAACACATAGACCCTCACATATCCTATTACACACTTTAACACATGGGTCAATTCCTGTGACACACACACAGGAGCACTACACTCACTGGAATACACACACAGGTTCCCAGGCACACATCTCCTAACACACACATCTCATATGATACCCTCTCTCTCTCTCTATATATATATATATATATATATATATATATATATATATATATATATTATATATATATATATATATATATATATATATATATATATATATATATATATAATACAAATATATGTGTGTATGTATGTCTATAGTGTGTGCCTAAGGCCTAATCTAATATGAATGTGTGATGGTAGTGTGTATCTAAGGGGATTTCAATATGAGTAGTAGCTAAATAATTAGGCATATTCCCATTTGTATATATATATATATATATATATATATATATATATATATATATATATATATATATATATATATTCATAATGTGAATAGTGATATATATATGTGTGGTATTGGCCTATAGTGTGTCTGTTAGACTAGTGAGAGCTTAGTTAGGCTGTTTAGTCTTGATTAGGCCTAGAATAGACTAGTTAGACTAGTTTAGACTTAGTTGACCTAGTTTGACTTCTTGGTTGACCAGGGTTGACCAAGTGTTGACTTTGGCCTAGCTTGACCTAAATTCGTGTCGAATGCATTGTAGTGCTTATCTTTACCATTCTGGACTTGTTGTGACTTGTGCTGTTCTGATTAGGAGCCAGACACCTCTCCTCGGATAGTACATTTCAGTTGGACACTCAGATAGTAGGCGAGTACATTCTCTGATTATTTCATATCTTGTTTAGGATTATATTTCCTGCTTTAGATTATCTTACTTGATGCTGACATGTTGGTAACACGGATTAGTACTATATGGATCCCTTCATGAGATGTTATCCTTCTCGGGAGCATCAGATACTCTTGTCTCGTGTGTTTCACTTACATCACGTATCTCATGCTTCTATTATCATGAATCTTCGGGAATCAGCTAATAACTCATGTACCCTCATGATCACCGAGTATTCACGAATCAATTCATGAATCACCCTATACGGGTTAGTAGTTTAGTCACGAATCTTAACGTAACTTGACTGGATCCTTGTGTATTAATTAGGGTACGGGGGAGTATGAATGGTCATGTGAATAAATATCCAAAAGTAGTATAGTCATGAATCACTCTTAGTGTAGTCATGAATCAGTCCTAAGCCATTCACATGTTCGTCTTGTACTCTAAATCACTAGCACTGTCTCTCTTTTATATTGTCACGCCCCAGTACCGAAATACTGGGACGGACTAGGCCAGCTACTCCGTATGAGGTATAAAACGTCATACGGCGATCGTGGCTGTCAATCTTGCTGGGTATCCTAGCATGCAAGCAGTCTATGGCCTAAATCTGATCTCATATCCACAGGCAATAATCGATGAAATAACGACAAGAGAGGTAATCATATGAAAAACAGGAAATACTCATATGATAATCAGAGAGTCTACAATAAGAAATAATATAGACAAGAATACCTTCCCACACAGTTCCCTCATGGTCAGGAACTGAAGCACGTCCTCCAAGTCAAGTCTGGAAGATCCACATGGTCGGTCACAGGCAATCTGGGAACAATCCAGGGTTGGTCAGGCCAACCGTAGCAAGTACCAGAAAGGAAGGCTCAAGGACGGGCGAAGAAAACCAGCAGGATATAATATGACAAGAATAGCATCTAAAAACAGTAAATAAGGTAAGGGATCGTGCGGTACCAACGCACGATTACAGAATATAAGGCAGCAATCCAACTACTAATACGTAAGTAACCAACGATCATCACAATCATCCTAACATCCACTAATACTTGCATCGCCAACTGGAACTCGTAGTCCGTCACCGGAACGGTAACCCATCCCTACATCAAACAAGAACAAGGGAATGAATCACCGCGCCGGGACAGCGTTACGTGCCAGCCAGCTTAGCAAGCAACAAGCCATACAATTTAGGTGAATAAGCGGCCACTCAAAAGTCTACGGCTATCTATGTGGAGGTTGGGTTACCCCAATAATGCAATATAGGAATCCTCAGATCGTGCCATATCCCGCAAGGGCTAGCGAGGCCAAATAACGCATAGCAGGTAGGTATGCACGGTCCCTCGGAAGGCCACCGTGCTAAGCAGGAGTACATATAGTAGTCGGATACTGCCATATCCGTGGCGGCCAACCCCGACGTGCCAGGACGAGCCTGTGGCGGCCGGTAATGCACGATCTCGGGATTCCGTTCCCTCCCAATGCTTCTACCATTTAAGTTACCTAGATTAACCCTACATTTATCCGGAATCACATGCCGTGGTCACATGCTCATCCTCCTAGATGTCGTACCTCAGTACGAGAACGCTAAGTAAGAATCAGCCTCGGCACCTATAGTCCCAGTTGTGATCCATCCTTAGTGTTATGCAATAAGCAAGCAAGCAATCCTAACCACGCTAAGACTATAGGCCAACTACAAGATACCCGTGCAGGTAATCATATAATATAGCCAGAATATCAAGATGGCATCGCAATGCCATATAATCATGGAAGTAGCACCTCAAAGTGCCAATAGACAAAGGGCACCGCCGTGCAATGTCAGGGCCAGCACCTCACAGGGTAAGCTGGACTTATAGCACGGATACAGGTAGTCAGGTCCGGGACAAGGACAACTCTGTCAGTCACAAGAAGTCATCTATCCACATCGTGGCATGGATATCAGGTCAAGTACAAGATCAGAACCTCTACTATAATAACATCTCAAGCATGTATGGAAGCCTACAACTCCAATCATCAAGTCGGTCTATCCACCAGATCAATCTATCAAGTGCCTCCCATCCATAAGGGAGTGAATATCACGTCAATAAAGACAACCACCAAATACCAATCTCATTCCTCCTAACAATACTAGGCCCTCAGACTCACAAGAATCCTCCTAGTCAATGATCACAAGCCACTAGAAAATAAGCCCCTCAACTACCAAGACACAGCAATCAACCAGGTTCTCTAACTACCGGAATACACAAAGGCACCGAATTTGGGCGTTTGGGAAGTCGAGTAAAAATCATATAATAATACCCTCGATATTCTCCTCGTTCCGTGAGACACTCGCACCAGTATCAAAATCCAAAAGTCCTCAAAGACATATCTGATCAAATTAGACATCACCAAAGAACTAGCAACACTATCTAAGAATCCACTTAGTCTACCATAATCACTATCTCAATATCCTATCTCCTCATAGTCAATCCTCGAATAAGATCATAATCCCAACACACGGGTCAACACTAATCAACGCCGTCGGAAGATGGCAAGGATTGTGTGAACCACTCTGGATCAGATCCACAACCTTTAAACCAAACAAGGACCAGGGTTGCAGACCCTCACCCGAGTAGAACCACTCTCCTTACACAATCCGGCGGACAGGACAGACAATGGGATAACAAACTAAACTAGAACACCATCTAAAGGAAGAGTCACGAGTCAAGAGTCCAATGGGTGATACCGTCAAAAAGGCAAGGATTGCGTGAACCCCTCTGGATTAGATCCACAACCCTTAAACCAAACAAGGACCAGGGTTGCAGACCTTCACCCGAGTAGAACCGCTCTCCTTACACAATCCGACGGACGGGACAGATCAAGACGCTAGGCGACTAATCTAGTCGGGAGTCTACCTAGCAGGCAATGAGATCAGGGATACTATACCAATAAGAACATGCATGAGTTCAGTCCAGCAAACCAAAGGAATGGTTCTGCCTAATCCTTCGAACCAAATTCCCAACTGGAAATTCTGAAAAAATCCGACAGAGTCTCCTTTGTAATCTGGATGGGAGCACCCTACGAATAGGGGCTAAAACCACTCGGCACAACCCGCCGCAGAATCGCAGAATCACGGACTCGCGGGCTGAGAACACTAAGCCTCAGCTACCAGTAGCACTACGATACGTACTGGGAACAAATCGATAGCCGAGAACACTAAGTCCCGGCCTCCAGCAGCACTACAATGCGTACTGGGCGCCAAACCAACACATGCAGCAAGAATCGCCACGCAGGGCGCACCAAGACCCACGGTCATATCCAAGCCACAAACAAAGTCATAGAAACAGTTAGCCAAAGTCGTTACCCGACCGCGAGTCGGACACGGGGCATATGGGGACAATCCATACATGTGAGTCGTACTCGTATCCTCGGAGGTGTGGATGACCCATCCGAGTTGTCCGATACGGTCTATCCCGGTATTGGACCAAGCTATCCTAAGTTATCATCATGGCAGTTCTACTACTAGGCTACACTAATCATGATTATACAATTTACAAGTACAAATTAATTAAATGCAATAAAATCCAGGAGAGAGGGCAAGAGCCGTCGATGAGCAAGAGATACTTGCCTAGAGGGCTCGGCTAGGTAAACAAGTCTTCGGCAGTCGCGATCCAAGCTAGCACGCCAATCGAGATCCTCAGAACACACAATAAATAATCATTAGAATTAAATAATAAAATAATAGAATAATCACAAGAGATGGCAGAAGGCTATACCGTGTGGGTCCCGCAAGCAGTACAGGGATCTCGTACGGAAACGGAGGCACGCGGATCGACACGGACACGCAAACCGAGACGTGCACGTATATCGAGACACGTACGAGAATCGAGATGAACAGGAGACAACGTGTACGTAAATCGAGACGTGCACGTAGATCGAGGAAATCACGAATATCGAGATGGCGCACGAATCAATACAACACGCAAATCGGGGCATGTACGCAAATCGAGACGGAGCGAGATTCAAGGAAGCACGCAAATCAATACGACATACAAGTCGACGTTTGTACGCAAATCGACGTGGTGCAGAGTCCAAGGTGATACGCAAACCAAGGCGGCACGTAAATCGGTACGGGTACGCAAATCGAAGCGGCATGAAAACCGAGATAGGCACAAAGGCCGAGACACATAAACGAGGCAACACGCAAACCAATGGGGCACGGTGCCCGAGGCAGCGCGAGGCTCGAGGCATCCTGCTGCCCAAGGCAGCGCATGAATCGAGGGTGCACGAAAACTAATAAGGCGCACGCAAACCGAAGCATACGCAGAACGAGGCACCCGCGGACCGAGCAGCGCACTACTCGAGGCAGCACGTGCACCGAGGCACGTGGCCCGAAGAGCACGCAGCCCAAGGCTGGCTCGCTGCTCGAGCAGCACGGGGCCCAAGGGCGTCCCGCCGCTCGAGGCGGTGCTGGCCCGGGCGCGGCAACGACACGGCGGTGGTGCTGGCCACCGAAGAGAAGAGAAAAGGAAGGGTGGGGGAGATCGGGGCTCACCGGGGTCGGTCGGGCTCCGGCGGAGGGGCAGCAGCAGCAGCGGTGGTGGTGCTGGTGGTGACGGAGGAGGCCGACCGAGAGGGAGACGGCGGCGACGACGATGATGGTGGCGCTGGTGGCGGCGGAGACGAGGGCGCCGGCGGCGCTCAGGGGGCCGGAGGACAAAGGGGGCAGTGGTGGTCGCGGAAGTGGTGACGGAGACGGTGGCTGGCGGTGGCAGCTCCGGGAAGAGGGGGCTCAGGGAAGAGGCAGCGAAGGCGGTGGCGGTGCTGGTGGGTGATGGTGGCGGCTGGGGCATGGCCGCGGCGGAGCTGGTCGGGCGCAGGGGCGAGCGGGAGCTCGAGGGAGAGGGGAAGAGAGATCGGAAGGGAGAGGGGGCTGAGAGCGAGTGAGAGAGAGAGAACTGAGAAGTGGGGGAGAGGAGAGTGAGGGATCGGGAGAGGGGGAGAGAGAATAGTGAGGGAGGGGGTGGCGGCTGTTCGTGTAGGGGAGAGAGAGAGATGAGTGCATGGGTTGGGTTAGGGTTAGGTAAGGGGAGGAGTTAGGTTAGGTAATAAAATCAATAATAATAATAATAATAATAATTATAACAATGGAACTAAAACACCAACTCCAAATTAATAATAAAATAATACAAACCGTAAATTAATACGGTAACGATAACCAAGAGTCCAGACCCTACGACGAAAACAAATCCTAATCCAGAAAAATAAATAAAATTTTAAACCAATACGAAATCTGAAAACCACCCAAATACGAAATACGGTCATATACCTATTTCTAAAATAGGGATATGACATCCTACCCACCTTACAAAAATTTTGTCCTCGAAATTTTGAGATCATGTACATAAGATTTTCAAAACTAGAACATATAGGTACCCTGAAAACTCTACCCACCTTACAGAAATCAAGTAATACAATAAGAAACAAACAAAATCTCAATATGAAAACATCAAAGAGAAAATGTCTTGCTACACAAATCAACTCATGAAGTAAATCCAAAACACCAAATAGGACCTCGAAAATCAAAGCCCCATAGATCAAAACAAGTACGAAATATCGAAAACAATATCAAAAACCTGAAATCCCCACTGCATGAAAATCATCAAAATCATAAAATAAAGGATCCATGTCTCAAACCGGCGACCGTAGTTCCTAATATCCGAAAATGTGTCATGATCTTTCCTTGCCACGCCATTCGAAATAGCTAGAAAAGATGCATCAGGACACTATAATCGAGTGGCTGCAACTTTCGTTACCACGCCGTCATGGTATACTAGGGTCACCCGGTACTTTGACAAATACCCAAAACGAATCAAATCCATAACCCAAACATCCGAATCACTAAAATCACAAAATCTCTAACAATATAACAAGTCCTAGAAAACCATCAAAATCCAAAATCCAGGTGAATCGTAACACACATCCAAAAATATTTTCAATAATAACCACAAGATAGCTTTTCTAGGAAAATACTCCATATCCGTAGGAAAATACTCCAAATCAAGAATCCATATCAAAATATAATGTATAGCAAGTATATCTATAAAATAATATCTGAAACAGATAATCATGAGTGCGGAACTGTCTGGAATCAAGGAAGCCGAATCGATACAAGAATATCCCTCGGATACTCAACAAATGTTAAAATATCCAATCTCAGAGTCCTGATGAAATCTTCATTCTGCAGCAATCTAGCCAACGCTCGAAGAGGGCGATAATGATACTAAGTCAATACGAGGTCAACGTACGAAATGGATAATAGGATAATCAACCAAGACGAATTACCGATAAGGAGTACAGAACCCAAGACAGATAATCAAGTAACCCATTGATGGAGATAAGATGACATCTTATCGGATAAAATGATCGACATGACCAACTATAGGATCACATCTACCAAACAAGGATCAGAGGTAGATAACAACAAATGAGACAGGGCAAAGCAAATTAGGTCCAGGTAGAGATGAGGACCAATTCACAAGTTCAAGGGAGCGAAGGGCAAGTGTAGCAAGTTAGAATCCCAAGGAATAGTGGACTGAGATCAACAATCATGTGATACCCAACAATATCTCAAAACGAGACCTGCATGGGCCACCAATAAAACCTTGTCGCGCCCCAGTACCGAAATACTGGGACGGACTAGGCCAGCTACTCCGTATGAGGTATAAAACGTCATACGGCGATTGTGGCTGTCAATCTTGCTGGGTATCCTAGCATGCAAGCAGTCTATGGCCTAAATCTGATCTCATATCCACAGGCAATAATCGATGAAATAACGACAAGAGAGGTAATCATATGAAAAATAGGAAATACTCATATGATAATCAGAGAGTCTACAATAAGAAATAATGTAGACAAGAATACCTTCCCACACAGTTCCCTCATGGTCAGGAACTGAAGCACGTTCTCCAAGTCAAGTCTGGAAGATCCACATGGTCGGTCACAGGCAATCTGGGAACAATCCAGGGTTGGTCAGGCCAACCGTAGCAAGTACCAGAAAGGAAGGCTCAAGGACGGGCGAAGAAAACCAGCAGGATATAATATGACAGGAATAGCATCTAAAAACAGTAAATAAGGTAAGGGATCGTACGGTACCAACGCACGATTACAGAATATAAAGCAGCAATCCAACTACTAATACGTAAGTAACCAACGATCATCACAATCATCCTAACATCCACTAATACTTGCATCGCCAACTGGAATTCGTAGTCCGTCTCCGGAACGGTAACCCATCCCTACATCAAACAAGAACAAGGGAATGAATCACCGCGCCGGGACAGCTTTACGTGCCAGCCAGCTTAGCAAGCAACAAGCCATACAATTTAGGTGAATAAGCGGCCACTCAAAAGTCTATGGCTATCTATGTGGAGGTTGGGTTACCCCAACAATGCAATATAGGAATCCTCAGATCGTGCCATATCCCGTAAGGGCTAGCGAGGCCAAATAACGCATAGCAGGTAGGTATGCACGGTCCCTCGGAAGGCCACCGTGCTAAGCAGGAGTACATATAGTAGTCGGATACTGCCATATCCGTGGCGGCCAACCCCGACGCGCCAGGACGAGCCTGTGGCGGCCGGTAATGCACGATCTCGGGATTCCGTTCCCTCCCAATGCTTCTACCATTTAAGTTACCTAGATTAACCCTATATTTATCCGGAATCACATGTCGTGGTCACATGCTCATCCTCCTAGATGTCGTACCTCAGTACGAGAACGCTAAGTAAGAATCAGCCTCGGCACCTATAGTCCCAGTTGTGATCCATCCTTAGTGTTATGCAACAAGCAAGCAAGCAATCCTAACCACGCTAAGACTATAGGCCAACTACCAGATACCCGTGCAGGTAATCATATAATATAGCCAGAATATCAAGATGGCATCGCAATGCCATATAATCATGGAAGTAGCACCTCAAAGTGCCAATAGACAAAGGGCACCGTAGTGCAATGTCAGGGCCAGCACCTCACAGGGTAAGCTGGACTTATAGCACGGATACAGGTAGTCAGGTCTGGGACAAGGATAACTCTGTCAGTCACAAGAAGTCATCTGCCCACATCGTGGCATGGATATCAGGTCAAGTACAAGATCAGAACCTCTACTATAATAATATCTCAAGCATATATGGGAGCCTACAACTCCAATCATCAAGTCGGTCTATCTACCAGATCAATCTATCAAGTGCCTCCCATCCATGAGGGAGTGAATATCACGTCAATAAAGACAACCACCAAATACCAATCTCATTCCCCCTAACAATACTAGGCCCTCAGACTCACAAGAATCCTCCTAGTCAATGATCACAAGCCACTAGAAAACAAGCCCCTCAACTACCAAGACACAGCAATCAACCAGGTTCTCTAACTACCAGAATACACAAAGGCACCGAATTTGGGCGTTTGGGAAGTCAAGTAAAAATCATATAATAATACCCTCGATATTCTCCTCGTTCCGCGAGACACTCGCACCAGTATCAAAATCCAAAAGTCCTCAAAGACATATCTGATCAAATTAGACATCACCAAAGAACTAGCAACACTATCTAAGAATCCACTTAGTCTACCATAATCATTATCTCAAAATCCTATCTCCTCATAGTCAATCCTCGAATAAGATCATAATCCCAACACACGGGTCAACACTAATCAACGCCGTCGGAAGATGGCAAGGATTGTGTGAACCACTCTGGATCAGATCCACAACCCTTAAACCAAACAAGGACCAGGGTTGCAGACCCTCACCCGAGTAGAACCACTCTCCTTACACAATCCGGCGGACAGGACAGACAATGGGATAACAAACTAAACTAGAACACCATCTAAAGGAAGAGTCACGAGTCAAGAGTCCAATGGGTGATACCGTCGAAAAGGCAAGGATTGCGTGAACCCCTCTGGATCAGATCCACAACCCTTAAACCAAACAAGGACCAGGGTTGCAGACCTTCACTCGAGTAGAACCGCTCTCCTTACACAATCCGACGGATGGGACAGATCAAGACGCTAGGCGACTAATCTAGTCGGGAGTCTGCCTAGCAGGCAATGAGATCAGGGATACTATATCAAGAAGAACATGCATGAGTTCAGTCCAGCAAACCAAAGGAATGGTTCTGCCTAATCCTTCGAACCAAATTCCCAACTGGGAATTCTGAAAAAATCCGACAGAGTCTCCTTTGTAATCTGGATGGGAGCACCCTACGAATAGGGGCTAAAACCACTCGGCGCAACCCGCCATAGAATCGCAGAATTGCGGACTCGCGGGCTGAGAACACTAAGTCTCAGCTACCAGTAGCACTACAATGCGTACTGGGAACAAATCGATAGCCGAGAACACTAAGTCCCGGCCTCCAGCAGCGCCACAATGCGTACTGGGCGCCAAACCAACACATGCAGCAAAAATCATCACGCAGGGCGCACCAAGACCCACAGTCATATCCAAGCCACAAACAAAGTCATAGAAACAGTTAGCCAAAGCCGTTACCCGATCGCGAGTCGGACACGGGGCATATGGGGACAATCCATATATGTGAGTCGTGCTCATGTCTTCGGAGGTGTGGATGACCCATCCGAGTTGTCCGATACGGTCTATCCCGGTATCGAACCAAGCTATCCTAAGTTATCATCATGGCAGTTCTACTACTAGGCTACACTAATCATGATTATACAATTTACAAGTACAAATTAATTAAATGCAATAAAATCCAGGAGAGAGGGCAAGAGCCGTCGATGAGTAAGAGATACTTGCCTAGAGGGCTCGGCTAGGTAAGCAAGTCTTCGGCAGTCGCGATCCAAGCTAGCACGCCAATCGAGATCCTCGGAACACACAATAAACAATTATTAGAATTAAATAATAAAATAATAGAATAATCACAAGAGATGGCAGAAGGCTATACCGTGTGGGTCCCGCAAGCATTGCAGGGATCTCGTACGGAAACCGAGGCACGCGGACCGACACGGACATACAAACCGAGACGTGTACGTATATCGAGACACGCATGAGAATCGAGATGAACAGGAGACAACGTGCACGTAAATCGAGACGTGTACGTAGATCGAGGAAATCACAAATATCGGGATGGCGCACGAATCAATGCGACACATAAATCAGGGCATGTACGTAAATCGAGACGGAGCGAGATTCAGGGAAGCACGCAAATCAATACGACATACAAGTCGACGTATGCACGCAAATTGATTCGGTGCAGTGTCCATGGTGATACGCAAACCAAGGCGGCACGTAAATCGGTACGGGTACACAAATCGGAGCGGCACGAAAACCGAGATGGGCATAATAGCCGAGACACATAAACGAGGCAACACGTAAACCAATGGGGCACGGTGCCCAAGGCAGCGCGAGGCTCGAGGCGTTCCGCTGCCCAAGACAGCACGTGAATCGAGGGTGCACGAAAACTAATAAGGCGCACGCAAACCGAAGCATACGTAGAACGAGGCACACGCGGACCGAGCAGCGTACTGCTCGAGGCAGCACGTGCACCGAGGTACGTAGCCCGAAGAGCACGCAGCCCAAGGCTGCTTCGCTGCTCGAGCAGCACGGGGACCAAGGGCGTCCTGCCGCTCGAGGCGATGCTGGCCCGGGCGCGGCAACGACACGGCGGTGGTGCTGGCCACCGGGGAGAAGAGGAAATGAAGGGCGGGGGAGATCGGGGCTCACCGGGGTCGGTCGGGCTTCGGCGGAGGGGCAGCAGCAGCAGCGGTGGTGGTGCTGGTGGCGACGGAGGAGGCCGACCGAGAGGGAGACGGCGGCGGCGACGATGATGGTGGCGCTGGTGGCGGCGGAGACGAGGGCGCCGGCGACGCTCAGGGGGCCGGAGGAGAAAGGGGGCAGTGGTGGTCGCGGAAGTGGTGACGGAGACGGTGGCTGGCGGTGGCGGCTCCGGGAAGAGGTGGCTCAGGGAGGAGGCGGCGAAGGCGGTGGCGGTGCTGGTGGGTGATGGTGGCGGCTGGGGCATGGCCGCGGCGGAGCTGGCCGGGCGCAGGGGCGAGCGGGAGCTCGAGGGAGAAGGGAAGAGAGATCGGAAGGGAGAGGGGGTTGAGAGCGAGTGAGAGAGAGAGAACTGAGAAGTGGGGGAGAGGAGAGTGAGGGATCGGGAGAGGGAGAGAGAGAAGAGTGAGGGAGGGGGTGGCGGCTGTTCGTGTAGGAGAGAGAGAGAGATGAGTGCATGGGTTGGGTTAGGGTTAGGTAAGGGGAGGAGTTAGGTTAGGTAATAAAATCAATAATAACAATAATAATAATAATAATAAGAATAATTATAACAATGGAACTAAAACACCAACTCCAAATTAATAATAAAATAATACAAACCGTAAATTAATACGGTAACGATAACCAAGAGTCCAGACCCTACGACGAAAACAAATCCTAATCCAGAAAAATAAATAAAATTTTAAACCAATACGAAATCTGAAAACCACCCAAATACGAAATACGGTCATATACCTATTTCTAAAATAGGGATATGACATATATATTATAGATATTTACTTACTGTCTCTCTCTTACATTATGCTATTCTTCAGTTCCTGTATTTTATTCTCTAGCATGATTATATCTCCTTTTCTGTTATGACTTGTTGAGATGTATTGTGCTAGCTCATGTCCTGACTGGACCTGTTGAAAATTACAGAGGATGAGGATGAGACGGGCTGTCCCACTTATTATGGGGCTACCCTAGATAACAGTACAGACTTGGATCAGCAGCTGGAGCCTTTAGCTGTGGACGACACTCCTCTAGACTAGGATGTCTTCTTTTATATTCATTCTGGATGACTGTATATATTGATACTTGGGATTTGGGATATGTACTTATCTTAGACACTTAGACTCTCTGTTTGTACTTGTGGATTTACTTTCATTTCAGCAGTATCTATCTTTCTATCTCATCTTCTGCCTTAGTTGTGATTGAGTTTACTTTCTGCTATGTCACCCCCATTCGGAGAGTATAAACTGTTTAGCTTATATTGTTAGATGTTGTGACCTAGGACAGCGTTCTACCGCCGACACTGCAGCGTAGGCTGGACGTACCCACGTCTTGTGCCCTTACTCTAGGGTGCAGGTCGTGACAGAAGTAAAATAGTGTGTATATAGGGTGATAATGTGTCATGTCTCAATAGGAATACCAGTTAATGAAAATCTGGAACATGAAATCAGTTTATATGAAAACTAAAACTTAGTTTTTCAGTCCCTAATTTCAAAACCCCATTTCGAATTCAAATATCAACCAAACAACCCCAAAATTGAACTATAGTTAGATTACCAGTAGAAGAACTATATTAGGGAGTTAAACCAATCATTAACAGTATTAATTAGGTTAATTTTGATGCCAAAGTTCGATTTCAAAATCTGGAAAAATACTGAAATATGTGTATCAGTTCAAGAATAGGGTAAATAGGAATTAGCCTACAAAATCAAGTTAATATCATGATTTATTGGTTGGTAAAAGTAAACACACTTGTACATGTGTCTTAGAGTCCAATTCGTGTCCACCACACACGACACAGACGTGTCCACATGAAATAAAACTCAAAACAAGACACTGGACACTGCCCAGCAGTGCAGTCTCGTGCACAAGTGCACGCGTGTCGTGTACCCGACATAGTACAAACCAACCCTCATGCTCGTGCATAGGGATACGCCTAGGGTAGGTCTTCGTATCCATCACCCTGATTCGTGTCCTGGTACATCATGTCCAGAGTTATCAACCCGTATCAGTGGCCGTAAAGTCGACTGAACGACTCAGTGTAAAACCAATGCACTCTATATTACGTGTCCGATACGACACGAGACGTCGTGCCACTTGGAGAGTGTCACCCCAATGTGTCCTCAAGAAATTACGTGTCTACGTGCTGTGTCCAAGGCGCAATCTCCCCCGAGCAGCAGGACAGTGCAGTCCGTACGCGCACGGGCGTGTCCATATGTCCAAACCGACACGACACGAGACCATATCCACCTCAGTCCATCAAAAACATGTAAGCCACAGTAAAATATGATTTCTGATTCAGAAACTTTCCTAAAAACAATTCAAAATGCCCTTTGGGGCATTTCATCAAACACCTAAACCCATGGGCTGATACGTGTCCAAATGGGACACGAATAGGACACGAAATCCTACAGAAATCTAGGGTTAGCTAGGGGACCCTTAGATCTAGGTCATTATACAATAAAATCAGTATCTAACAAAGAGTTTTAGAGATTTACCTAATGGTGTCACAACTCCTCAAAAGCTCCAAAGATGGGTTGTCTCCTTGCTCTCCAAACTCCACCAAATTGCTATGAAACTGAGAATAACATATACCAACAGCAAGAAAACCTAAATTAAAACCTATTGCAATTTGTTTGAGGAAAAAAGGAGTTAATTTGGATTTTCTATAAATTTATGAAATTGGCGACTTACCTCTTTCTGAAACTTGCAAATAATTCCAATGGAGGCTAGCCCTAATTTTTAGGAGCATTAAATAGGTGGAGGAATCCCTATGTGGTCGGCCATGGCTGGATTGGGCTAGGGTTAGGGCTCCACTAGTATTGGGTTGGGCTTGGGCTTAATCATTAATCAATGGTTCAAAACCATAAGTCATGGCTTATGACTAAAAGCCTTTCTATTCTATCTTGAGTTAATGACTAACCTTAGGTTAATTTAGTCTAACTAGGGTTACATGACCTAACCAAGTCCAAACTCAACTAGGCTTAGCTTCTAGGTTAGTCTACCAAGTCAAAACTAGTCAAAGTCAACCTAGTCAACCATAATTCAAATAATTCTAAAATAAATCCTAAAAATTCCCATAAATTCAAATAAATTATACTAATTCAAATAACCTCAAAAATGACAAAAATACCCTCAAACTAGAAATGTGGTAGTGACACCAGCTTCCAAAGGCATGGATCGGCCCTACAACTTTGATATACTGGTACAGCTGGCTAATACACCTGCCAGGTTGTCTCTGTTCGATCTATTGCGACTCTCCAAAGAAACGCGAAAGGCCTTAAGTGAGGCATTACTACATGCCGACTCTTATCTCGCTGAAGTCAAAGCCTCCGCTGAAGACCATGTCTCATGTCCCCACTGCCACAGTACTATGGAAGTGGTGCCCAACATCACCTTTTCACAGAAGGACATGCTACTAAAAAATAATCGTCATGATAGACCCCTGTACTATATAGGGTATATCGAGGCGATCAAGGTGGACCGTATGCACATCGATCCAGGATCCTCCCTCCGTATCATTCCTAGAAGTTTTCTTCAAATTCTAGGAATCCCTCTGCACAAGCTATCTGCAACCAATACAACTATCATGCCAATGTATCCTACAACGTCTTGTTGGGATGTCCATGGATACACAAGAACATGATCGTTCCTTCCTCACTTCACCAGTGCTTTAAGTACGTCAACAGCGACGGTGTCGTGAAGATGGAGTTTGTCGATGTCGATCCTTTTAAGGACATCGAAGCCTACTATGGAGATTCGATACTTTACCAATCTCAACCCCCCAAGGATGATGGCAACGAAGCTGACAATGAAGCTGAAGCAAGTTCATCCTCCAATGATGGTCCTATGATTATTCGAGTCAAAGGACGTAGTACCCCAAAAAGTACTCCAAAGCCTCTCACAATCTGGGTGTAAAAGAAGAACCCTGACAAGGTCAAACCATTAACCATCACTCTCCGTAAGACACCTCGGGAGGAAGCTGCTGAAGTTCGTCCTCATAATCCAGAAGAATTACCCTACATAGTGAACTTGGCCAAGACTGTGGCTCCTCTTCCAGATGATGATCCTATCAATGAGTATATCAATACTCATAATAATGTACCTTCAGCGAATGATGTTATCCCTGAAGAAGAACTTGTGTATTTTCTTAGTAAAGGTTTATCTTTGAATTCCTCCGATGTCTATCAATCTGTAAACCACTACATAGATACGATATACGCTCTAGAGCACGACATAGGACCACACCTCTGCATGCCGATCATGACGCCTCACCTACGGGAAAAAGTTTACCCAGAAGATATCCACTACTTCATCGTTCCAGCCAGAAAGAAGGGCGAAGAACAAATCATCTTTGATCGAATAATTGGTGAAAGAAAGTTCGTTCCGGACTTTACTTCTCCCAAGCACAACACGGAAGTTGATTATGACTCAGGGAAAATGCAACTTTTTCGATATAGTTGGCAGGCCAAAAATATCATCCAGAACATGGGATATGACATCAAAAGTGACCATGTGCTAAATTACGGCCGGGGACGACGGTTGCCAATACGATACTTTGCTCCTTCCGGCAAACCCGAGAACTACTATCAAAGAAACGGTGTTGGTTTGGGTTATGTCACTCCTCCAACAACTCTCGAAAGATCAGTTGATGAAGCGGATCATTGTTCTCATTCTTCTGATTCCTGCCTCTGGGACTCAGACTCCAGCATTGGCGATATGTTCAAAGCGACTATGTCCGTCAACATGGTTTCAGTTGACCAAATTACGGACGATGTCCAATCGATTGAGCATGAGCAATGGGCTCAAAAGATGGATACTAGGTGGGAGCTGTGCTTCGAACAACGTGAACCACCTACCGAAGACGAAGTCATCCAAGTCAATTTAGGAGATGAATCATCTTTTAAACCAATCTTCATCAGTAAAAGTCTATCTAGTGATGAACGCCAATCTCTTATACAGCTTATAAGAGAATACATCAACGTCTTTGCATGGAGCTATGAAGATATGCCAGGCCTAGACCCTAAAGTCGCTATGCACCGCCTGAATATTTCGTCTAAAACTAAGCCAATGAAGCAGCAACAACGACGATTTCGACCAGACATCATGGAGGCCACCGAGAATGAAGTCAAGAAGCTCATTGCCAGTGGATTCATTCACGAAGAACAACACCCTGACTGGGTTTCCAACATCGTTCTAGTCATAAAAAAGAACGATAAAGTTCGAGTCTGTATCGATTACCGTGATTTGAACTCTGCATGCCCGAAAGACGAGTTCCCTCTACCGATTACCGACGTAATGATCGACAATACTTGCAGCTTCGAGCGAATGTCCTTCATGGATGGGTTCTCAGGCTACAACCAGATCAAGATGTTCCCCGACGACGAGAAGCACACATCTTTTTGAACACCGTTGGGGGTATACTACAATACGGTGATGCCCTTCGAATTAAAAAAAATACAGGGGCAACATACCAGCGAGCCATGAACACAATTTTTTGTGACCATTTACGTAAAACAGTGGAGTGCTACGTAAACGATATCGTAGTTAAAAGTCGTCTCAAGGGCAACCACCTCCAAGACTTAAGAACGGTGTTCGAACTAATACGTGCATACCAACTCAAGTCTTTTCTGGGAGTCTCCAGCGACAAGTTCCTTAGTTTCGTCATCACTTCAAAGGGTATACATCTTGACCTGGAGAAAGTTAAAGCTATCATCGATATGCATCCTCCAAGAAACCTCAAAAATCTACGCGGACTACAAGGAAGGCTAGCCTACATCAGACGATTCATTTCGAACATTTCTGGAAGGTGTCAACCATTCACTCAGCTCATGAAGAAAGGCGTATCTTTTGTCTGGACTGAACAATGTTAACGCGTATTTGACGACATCAAGAAGTATCTCATAAGCCCCCCAGTATTGGTAGCTCCAATAATGGGGAAGCCTTTCTTACTATATGTCCGTGCTATGGACCATTCTCTTGACGCCCTATTAGCTCAGAAGAATGAAAGCGGCCACGAATAGGCAATCTACTACCTCAGCCGCACAATGGTGGGTGCCGAGCACAGATACACACCTGTGGAAAGGAATTTGCCATCCAAAAGACACGCCACTATGTGTCTGGGCAGACTATCCACATCATATCTAAAGTCAATCCTCTCAGAATACTCATGACTAAATCAGGTTCTCTTAATTCCCGTTTAGCTACATGGGCAATGCTGTTGACTCCATACGATATGCTCTTCGTTCCTCAGAAGGCAGTAAAAGGCCAAGCGTTAGCTGATTTCCTAGCAGCTCATCTGGTGCCAGAATCTTCCAAACTCTACGACGAAATCCCCAATAAAGTAGTAGAGTCTAACACCGCAACCGAAGAAATCCCCATTTGGCGAATGTTCTTTGACGGTGCATTAAGAACAGGTCCAAAAGGAAATATTATGGCCGGAGTAGGCATCGTGCTCGTGTCACCTGATTATCTGGTTATACATCGTGCATATTCTCTCGTGGAACCAAGCACCAACAACGTGGTCGAATATAATACCCTATTAATCGGCCTATAACTGGCAAATTGACTATCTAGAAGCTTACGGTGATTCCAAGCTAATAGTTAGTTAAGTCCGAGGTGATTACAAAGTTCGTCACAAAGATCTCATCTCCTATCACAGAGCAACAAACGAGTTGGCATCCACTTTTGCTGGATTCTTCATTGAGCACGTGCCTCGACTACTGAATATAGAAGCAGATGCTCTAGCCGGTCTTGCTGCTTCCTTGACCGTCCCTACCAATACTCAGCAGTCGATCATAGTGTCTGGTCGAGAACTATTCTATGTAAAAAATGCCTTGCATATTCATCACAGTTACACAATGGAAACAAACATCGATGTTAAAGACTGGAGATTTTCTTTCATAGACTACGCCGTCTATGGAATCCTTCCCGAGGATCCGAAGGAAGCAGTGTCTATCCAAAGGCGATCCCTCAGATTTTACTATGACATAGCTACCAAGATGCTGTACCGACGCTCTTACGACGGGCTACTGTTACGATGTTTATCAGACACGGAAGCCAAACATGCACTCCGAAAGGCTCACGATGGAGTTTGTGGTACAAATCAACCAGGCCTTAAATTACAATATCGTCTCAAACGAATGGGTTATTATTGGCCCACGATGATAGCAGATGTTGTTGAATATGCAAAAAAGTGCACAGCCTGTCAGTTCCACGTCGATTTTATTCATCAACCTTCAGAGTTTCTATACCCGACGGCAGCATCTTGGCCCTTTGTAGCCTGGGGCATGGACGTCATAGGACCAATCAGCCCGCCATCTTCCTGAGGATATCGGTTCATCCTAACAATAATAGATTACTTCTCCAAATGGGCAAAAGTTATACTGCTCACCGAAGTGAAGGCATCGAACGTGATCAGTTTCATCAAACATCACGTTATCTACCGCTTTGGCCTACCTTGCAGGATCATCCATGATAATGGTCCACAATTCGCAAGCCATACATTCTACGAGTTCTACGATAGGAATTGAATCCAGAATGTAGCCTCTACTGCTTACAATCCAGCGGCTAACGGACTAGCAGAAGCCTTCAATAAAACCATCATTAAACTTCTCAAGGAGTTCGTATCTTCAAACAAGTGTGATTGGAATGAGAAGCTCGCGAGTGTCTATGGGCCTGTCGTACAACGGTCCGGACTCCAACAGGCAGTACGTCATTCTCTCTGGTTTATGGGAACGAAGCAGTTCTTCCCCTAGGAATCTAGATTCCTTCTCTTCGAGTAGCCTTAGTCAGCTAGTTGACTACCGAAGAAAGCTACCGTCTGCGTCTGCAGGAGCTCGAAGCACTAGATGAAAAATACTTATTAGCTCAGCAGCGTATTGAGCTATACCAAGCACGTCTTTCCAAAGCCTTCAATAAAAAGGTGAAGAAAAGGATCTTCCAAGTCGGTGATCTAGTCTTAGCAGTGAGAAGACCAATGGTCATGACGCACAAAACAAAAGGGAAATTTTATCCTAAATAGGAAGGTCCTTTCATCATAGAATCAGTGTATTCTAACGGTGCATACCGACTAACCAAGCATGATGGTGACTTGCTCATGATGCCTATCAACGGCAAGTTCCTGAAGAAATACTATGTGTAACCCTTTTTACATAATATTCACATATGTTCAGTCATGTAAATGTACAGTACGATGTTTATGTGATTCAAAAAATTATCTAACTATTATCCATATTTCAAGAGTCTTGAATACGCCTTGGATAATAGGTCCTCTAAAAATATTACTCCGGTGGAGTCATTCTCGCTTTTGTCTCTGTCCAAACTCGGTTTGACGAAAACAAGTTACGTCCCTATTACAACTGAATTGTTTTTCGATAATTATTTCCCCAGTAGAATGATTAAGAAATGTTTTTCCATGTCCATATAACCTCTGAGCAAAGCATTCATCAAGGATAATCACGTCCATATTACCTCTGAATTATCCACTCCCACCTAATGTTACATATCTTTCCATGTCCATATTACCTTTGGTCAGATGTAGAACATCCTCTGCTATTACGTCCATATTACCTCTACTAGCAACTTCGTTCAACTTATTATCTATATTCAAAAAAAACTTGAATATGAAACGGATAATAGATCCACATCAAATTCCCCAGCAGAATACCTACCAGAAATATCATTACTAAGTCAACATTACCTCTAGTCCCGATATTTCACAAAACCTCATTCATTTTGAAAAGATTCTTTGTTCTTTCCTTGAACGTCTATCAAGAGACGGAAAAGGGTACAATAGTCGTGACGGCTGAAAAAAATAGTTACAAACAAAGAATCTAAGGGATACATAGCCGATTGATATTGTCCTTTAGAGCCGCGATTTCGGCTTCAGACTTTACGGTAGCTCGGCGGCGCGCCTCTTTTTGACGAGCGGATTCATCCTGGAAGAGGATCAGACTCATGTGCTCTCCCTCCAATTTTGCCAACTATTTTTCTAAATGGGCGGAAGTGGTGGCAGTCATGGCAGCCTGATCCAAGTAGTCCTCCTGCTCAGACGTTGTTGTCCTCAAGTTAGCCTCCAGCTGAGCAATCTCGTATTGGATCTGCGCGATGTGATTATACTTTTCGGTAATCTGTGCAGCTAGTTTATTCTTCGAGGCAGCACGTGCCTCACTTGCAGCGTTGAACTGGCTATATTGGTCAGCCAATTCGTCGATCTCGAACGAGGGCATCCTTCCTCGCCTGGAAAGTGGCCTTCTCTTCCGCGAGAGCAGTGATCAAGCCTCATCTTCTGCACGAAACAGGGAGGACAGACTCCATTGTTTGGCATCCCTGAATCGGGCTACCTGACCCTCCAGATCATTCAGAACTTTCCTTATAGTATTAGTTCGCTCTTCATAACCGATAATGCTCTCGAGGGCCGCCACTTGGCATTCAGCAACAGCCTTCACAGGGCCAAAGGCAGCATTCCGATTTAACACTCCAGGAAGCTTCACTTTCAGCACAGAGTAGAAAGCTTTGACGACTTCCTGGGCTATCTTGTCATCTTCAGTGGAGGTCATCGGAGTGGAAGCTTAGAGAGTTTCTTCCGCTCCAAGAAGGGATACCTGACAAGAAGTCGAACCTGACAGGAAAACAATATATACATCAATAACAAAAAAAGAAGGTAAAAAATACGAAAGAGTTGTAATTTCGTACATTCAGGTTGCTCAGCACCAGCCTGGGCTACGCCATCAGTCTTGGCTTCAGAAAAACCAAGAACAGGCCTAGACTGCTTAAGAAGAACAATACCAAGACCCCGAGCGGCATCAGGCCAGGTTTCTTCCACAATCCCAACTGGAACAGGAGCGGATTCAGTGACAGCCCCCTCAGTAGGCTGTTCTACCTCTCCCTCTGTAGCCGATACCGACTCACTAACAACTCCCTTTGTACCAGCAAGTTTGGAGACGCCTGGGACAACTTCTGTCCCTTCCCCAATGCCTGGGGCTATCTTCGCGAGTGGTCCCTTCTCCTTGTCTACGAGGGAACATACAGTCATGGTCAGCCTCACGAGGAGCATGCAAAATCGAAGTCGAAAAATCTCATCCGAAGAGAGGCGCAAAGATAACGTACCCGCAGGAGGATGAGCCGATTGGACTTAATTCTCGTCGAACTCTTTCATCGCAGCTCCTATTGCAGACGTATCCCCCAAAGATATTTCGTAGGAGGGACTAACCTTTTGATCGTCGTCATGGTCTGGGCCTTCGCCATGATCTTCCCGTCGCTCAAGTCTTACAGCTGAAGAAGATCCGCCCTCATCCATCGGTCGAGGACGAGCAGGGGACACTGTCGTCACGTCCACCTCCTCAGACAAGGAGGCACCTGTCTTAGCTGCAACTTTGGGGTCCTGTGCAAAGGATAAATACAAGGGTGAGAAAGCTTCTAAAGGCTTGACCAGAACGGCTATGGAGTCTAGGAAGGGATCTACCTCCTGAATGGCAACGGCCTGCAACGCCGTCTGCCGAGAAGACCTTCTGGGAGGAGGCAAGCCAGCACCCACGTCCGCGACCTTCTTCCTCCCCCGGGAAACAACCATCTTCTTCATTTTTGGCCGTGGCACTAGCTCGGTGGAAGCCTTCCTCTTATGAGGAACAGCAGGAAGAGGTTCTTCAGTATCCTCTCTCCGAAGTGCTGTAATGATAGGCTCCTCAATGACAACTCTCTGCTGCGGCACTGCAGTCGGTTCAACTGTGGCAGCGGCGCCTCCCTTTCTGTTACCCCCCATGGCGTGCACTCGTCCTATCTCAGCAAGAGTAGGGGAAAACTTAGTCCCCGATATAAAACTCTGCTCTCGGTCATACCGAGACGGAAGGGTATTGACCTGAGTATAGAACTTAGCAGCGGTAAAGAGCATGTGGGTGTCAGGTTTATCTTCTAGCAAGGTAAAAACTACCCCCGTACACCCAGCATTTGTAATGCCCCGCTCCTCACGGTGCATTATGCTGAGTTGTTGACTCAAAGAGTTGCGTTGACCCGATTACGTATCGATACGAATCGATACAAAGTGTTAAGTTGTCCCGAGCAATGTATCGAACTAAGTCGATGCAAAGATTTGCCTTGTCCCAAAGAATGCATCGAGTGAATAGATGCGAAGCGCCGCGTTGCCTCCAAGGATAAGTGCGTTGAGACGGCTCGAAGATTCTAAGAAATCGAATCGACTAAGGCGCAAGTCCAAATCGATGCAAGTATTGATTTTAGTTGGTTTCATGTGCAGGCTATACGTTTACGCTAAAATGTTAGAGGTCGATCTTTTGCCCTATTCAGTAAGGGGTCCGCGAAAGTAAATCATCGCCTTACGACGAACTGAGACGTTGGCACGGTAAGCCAAAACGGAAATATAATTCAATGAAGCATGAAGTACTCGAATGGCTAAGTCAGAAGAGTTTTCCGTGTAAACAAAGTTATGAAATCAAGCCGCAACGGCTCGACGAAACGACAAGGTATATCGATTCAAGGTGGGGGGACATTGACTCTCTTTTCTACTCCGTCATGCTTAAGTAAAATACATATCATTGTATGCTGAGTTAACCTATCAATACTACGGGCGTGGCTTGATAGAGAGATAAACATAGTGCGTATCGAACACTAGATAGAACAATTGAAATTAATCGTACGGCAAACGTACAAGTCGCTATGGAACATTGAATATCGCAAAGGCGAGCGCCTCGGTGCGCATGCCATAAGAACATGGGATAACTTTATCGACGAGTGCCCTAGCGCATAAGTCATTTCGTGCCCTCACGCACGAGTTAGCATGCTAGAACATTGAAAGACTATATCGGTGCGAATGCCTCAATGCACGAGCGATAAAATATTGAATAGCCTATCGAGGCATACCTCAGTTGCACGAATCGGAAGAACAGAACATAAGTATAACGCATTGAATACTAAGGCATAGAATATGGGAAATACAGCTTTGAGGCGTGCATTAAATACACGATGCAAGAAAAGACGGTAAATGTGCGCAGTTGTACAATATTTACAAAAGATGGCGTTGTTACGACGAGGAGAACAGTTGGATGTGACATAACTGTCGATGCGGTATGGTGCCTTCGAAATGTTCGTGGCCTTCGGGCGTTCGTTGAGGACATTGGGGCGTTGTGCCAATTGAAATAGAGATAAACGAACTTGCTTGGTTGTATGAATGATAAGATTCGTTACATGGTCAAATGGACTTAAAGATATAAAAGCCCGTGCATGGGTATTCCCTCGAACGTGGCACACCAGGGCGCTGGGACCGTTCGGCCTATACGGGATTTCGTTTACGGTATTGTTGGTGCACTTCATTTAGACGGGTAGCGACCTTCTGGTGAATGTGATAAGCCACTTGCTGCGATTATTTCGGTAGCCTCTGATGTTTGGTTAGCAACCGCACAGAGTTAACATCGTCTTATGTTTCGATTCGATAAATATAAGTCCATTCTAGCCCGGAAAGCTAGTGACCTTCATATAGTTAAGGGCGATGGGTTTGGAAGTGCAAGGTATACGTATATCCTGCATGGATGGATCCTGAATAGAGGGCACTTATAACATTACAGGGAAAAACGGATAGACGTATTCACCTTTTGTCGGTTGCAAGGGCGGGTGCGTCGATATTGCTAAGTCGCACCACGAATCAAACACAAGATTGCTTGCCTGTTTACTTACGCGAATTGAATAACATGCTTGCCATGATAACATGATTTACAGTCTTCGAATATGCCATGAACTCATCCTAAGGAGAACATAGAAAGAGAACTAAATTGTATGTTTGCATGAATCAATACAATACTAAATGTCGGTTTGTTAAGTGGGTTTTTGATCAGTACAACGAGGACAAAAGTACTAATCCTCCACTAGTTTGCTAGCAAGTTCCGGGATTGGTCTGCTCGCGGCAGAGCTTCGCTTGAATGCGTTGAGGCTTGGAATGCCGAAGCGTATTGAGGCGTACAATCACATTGACGCTCGGACATGCAACAGGATTGATGCGGCCAAGATATAGAAGGCATGATGTATGGAACGGTGAAATCCTTTATGGACAAGAGAGAACCTAAGTGTTGTAGCCATCTGACATATATTGTTGGGCTAGCGAAAGCCTTTGTAATCTGATTTTGAATATCAATAAAGAAAATCGTTTCGTATACTTTGTTTTCCTTTCGTTGTGAATATCAACTCAAAAGATAACCATTTGAGAACTTGTCATCTTGTCTTGCATGTCACGCCCCAAAACCAGAACACTGGAGAGCGAAGGCAGACATAGCCAGCTACGTATAATGAAAAAGGATCCACCCCACTATAAGATCACGGCTGTCTAGATATATGAGGGTTTAACTACAATCCATCAGTCTCTTATGGTCAATAACAAGCCTAGTGTCTCAATCACAAGCAAGCAAGTAAATGTTACAAGATGTAAGACCACCAAATATACAATAGTAAGGCGTCCCAAACATTAAATATTCAGCTGATCATGAAGCTAGTCGTTACAAAATGTGAGGACTAGCAGGAGTTTTAGTCAATACATGTTCAACCCTAGGATTTGCCAACCATGTTACAGCCCGTAGGCAGAAAATAAATAAATGTGCAATCGAGCTAAACACGTGCTCGTCGGCTAAACGCCTCAAAAAAAAAAATTTATAATAGAGTGGGAGAGTCAAAATAAACCCACTCGTTGCCAAGATTCCGTCTAGTGGTCACCATCTGGCTAAAAAGTCGGTAGATCCTTGGAAGCTGCTCCAGTATCTGGCCATACAAAACCAGCTGGGTCAGACCCCATAAAGAGCAAGTGCCACAAAGAAGGCTTCACTTAGGAACTAAAACCAGCAATTAGCACTAGAATATAATTACATAATAAAAGACAGTAATTAAAGAAAAGCATGACTGGTGATATACGATGAGATAACCATGGGACTATTCAGATAACCAGGTTACAACCCGTAAACCAAACAAGGACCGGGGTTGTAACCCTTCGTCTGAACAGAACTTGGTTTCTTCTACCATTTATCGGCAAGATAATATAAGAAATCAGGACATGTAACAATCTTGTACAGGATTAAGACAAGACTAGACTGATTGAACTACATCCAATATTTCACGGCCAAGCAAGGAGTACGACTTGATACTTTAACTAACTAGGGTTATCACAGGCCTAGTTACTAGCAAGATGCAGTGAGATTATTCTACAGCCACAAGCCCTGCAAACCATCCAGGCTATCCGGACGCAATTAGGGGTTGAATTCAAGTGGGTACGTCGTCCAGGAGACGCACGTACCCTTAGGTGACTTAGAGGGTACAACACATGATAGTGTGCTGGAAATGTGCCCTACTCGACGGCAGGCTACAGATCCCAAGTGGGGCACCCAGATAACGGGATTGCCTGTAGCTGGAAAAATATCTTCATGACTACTGGATTATTCTAGTTGTTAGCCTTAGTTGATTTCAGTGGGTACCCCCGACCGTGGAACTCAGGGGTCCCCATCCTAGACATGATGCAAGACAAGACGGGTTCATTTGTACAAGCACAATCGTCCACGGTGTCCAAGTTATTCAATCTTATCATGTCAGGTTAGCCGTCACAACAGCATTTCGAGAAATATCATGTCTAGTTTATCATGTCAAGAGTGCGCCACGGCGGGCCACTATCAAGAATTATCATATCAAGTTATCATGCCAAATTATCATATCAAGTTATCATGTCAAGTTTATTTGTCAGGAGTGCGCCACGTCGGGCCACTATCATGGCATGTCAATTGTCAAAAGTGCACCACAACGGGTCACCATCGTGTCAGGGAAAATATTAAAATTTATGGCATACGCATACAAGTGGTAATTAAATATTAGCAGGGGCAAAGGCTGTGGGGGACTCATACGGCTCAGGAAAATTAATGGCCATGCGGCCAGCAAGTCACTTGTAAATAAATACCAGCAATTAATTTAAGTGGCCATGCGGCTCAAAACAGGTTGCATGCAAATGCATGCAATTATTTAATGCTAACGTCTAAGGCCATGCGGTCAACAATAATTAATAGTGGCCATGCGGCCAAGGCAAATAAATGTGCACGGCCAATAATAAATGCTTTTATGCAGCCAGCAAACATTTGCTTGTGCGGCTCAGCATATCACTATTAATCATTATACTAAAAATTCGTGTTTAGGGAAGCAATTTAGAATCACACATTATTTAATCATAATAATATAATTACAAAGACAAATAAGACAAGAGATAGTGGGACCCACAATTAATACAAGTATGCCATTAAAGCTAATGCACGTGCAGCAAGCGGCCATACAATTATTAGAAAGGTCATGCGGCCAAGATTATACAGTGACCATGCGGCCATATGTGCTAGGCCATATGCGGCTCATTTATATATAAGCAAGCAAGCAAAGCTTGTATGCATGCATGCATTAAATGCAACCTGGCATTGGCCCATGGGGCTCGTTTATATATAAGCAAGCAAGCAAAGCTTGTATGCATGCATGCATTAAATGCAACCTAGCAAGCAAAGCTTGTATGCATGCATGCATTAAATGCAACCTGTCATTGGCCCATGCGGGTCATTTATATATAAGCAAGCAAGCAAAGCTTGTATGCATGCATGCATTAAATGCAACCTGGCATTGGCCCATGCGGCTCATTTATATATAAGCAAGCAAGCAAAGCTTGTATGCATGCATGCATTAAATGCAACCTGGCATTGGCCCATGTGGCTCATTTATATATAAGCAAGCAATGCTAATTAAATATAAGCATGCAACTAACTAAACTAATAAGCATGCAAGCTGCTTACACAGGCCATTAACTAACTATATAAACATGCAAATGTTATATATATATAAGCAAGCAAATGATATATAAGCTTGCAACTAGTTGCCAGTAAACAAACTATTAAATTAAAGGGCCCCATGCAAATGCATACAAATATAGGACCAATACTAATACATGCGGCCACTTAAATGGCCAAGCTATTAATAAGCATGCAACTAAGCATGCAATGCATGAAAATACAATTAGCTAAAGCCAAGCTAAAACATATACGGCCAGCAACTTAGCATGCAGCCAAGCTAAGCATATGCGGCCAGCAACTTAGCATGCGGCTAAGCTAAGCATATGCGGCCACAATAAGCAGGTTGCATGCAAAATGCAAGCCAATATTTTAATGCTAGTGCTAATGGCTAATATTTAATGCGAGCAATATTTAATGCTAATGGCCAAGGGACATGCGGCTCACTTATATATATATTTAATGCTAATGGCCAAAAGGCCCATGCGGCAATGAATTGGCAAATTATTATGCGGCTAACCTTGTGTTGGCCATATGCGGCTGACTATTTAATTCTATGCAAGTAAAAGCTAATACACGTATTAAATGCATGCAATTAGTTAAAAGGCCAAAGGCAATTAAATAATGCAATTAATAAAAGGCCAAGCAATAGTATTAATGGCCATGCAGAGAATTGGCCTTATGCGGCTAGAATTGGAGTGGCCACATACGGTCCAAAATAATATAAGCATGCCAGCTAATGCTTGCAAAGGCCATGCGGCCAGCAATTAATTAATAGTCATACGGCTGGATTTGTCCATGCGGCAGGAAGAACACTTGTCGCATGAAATAGTCATACAGTCAAGTACTATCCTTCTTCTCCAATTTTTGAGAAGAAAAACACTATGAAGCCATGCTTCCAAGCTCCATAAATTCGTCATCCAGAGTCCAAATCCGAACTTCCATAGGTCAAAATGGGGTAAAATAAAATTCTCTACAGCATGGAACCATCAACTAGCAAAAATATGCAAGTTTGATAGATCAAAACTCCTGAAAACTGAAAATACCACAAGGCTAGATCTACAAGAAATTAACCACAAAAATGAAAAGTGCTAAGTACTAAAGTGGGTTAGAAACACATGAGGAAGACAGTGGAACAATAAAAAATAGGGTTCCTCCATGAAGCAAGATGCACTTGCCTAAACCTTCCACTCTCAGGTTGGTGGAGAAGTAATGGTGGGGAAGAAGAAGAGTTAATGAGGAGAGAGAAATATGTGGTAGGATATTTAATGAAGGTGGTGGTAGGTAGGAGTGGTTCTCCAACAAAATCGAACCAAGCCAAACAAACCGAACCAAACCAAGATAAACCAATCAATGAAATGCCAAAATAAATCAAGCAGGGAGACATACAATACGGGTCAAAATACGTACACGTATTCCAAATACGTAATACGAGATATGGGCATTACAACTCTACCCACCTTAAAAGAATTCTGTCCTCAAAATTTAATTAAGTGGCTAGAGATACAAGGACAAGCTATACTAAGCAATCAATCAAACAATCAATCATGCAAGCAAGAAATTTGAATGCAGGAGGAAGAGGGAAAACATCCTGCTAGGAACCTCTCTGCCGGTTCTGAATCTGAGTCGAGGTCAGGGCATACTATTGGGGTCTCTGCTGCTGGAGGTTGCTCCTGAGTGTTGGGCCTGATCTTCTTGTTGCTGCTGGCCCATGGGAGGTGCTCCGCCTTGCTGATCGGCAAGTCCAAGAACAATGCCGCTGAAGAAGACGACATAGGAAACAATAAGGAAGGACCAGGACAGATCAACGAAATAAGTATATGATCAAAACAAGAATTCCAGGGATGAGAATACGAACAAAGATCAAGGGCGAGTACTGATTGAGACATCTATTTGGTAAACCCTCACATATCTTGATTTACAAGACCTGCATGGGCCACCACTAAAACCATGTCATGCTCCAGAACTAGAATACTGGAGAGCGGAGGCAGACATAGCCAGCTACGTGTAATGAAATAGGATCCACCCCACTATACGGTCACGGCTGTCTAGATAGATGAGGGTTTAACTACAATCCATCAGTCTCTTATGGTCAATAACAAGCCTAGTGTCTCAATCACAAGCAAGCAAGTAAATGTCACAAGATGTAAGATCACCAAATATACAATAGTAAGGTGTCCCAAACATTACATATTCAGCTGATCATGAAGCTAGTCATTACAAAATGTGAGGACTAGCAGGAGTTTTAGTCAATACATGATCAACCCTAGAATTTGCCAATCATGTTACAGCTCATAGGCAGACAATAAATAAATGTGCAATCGAACTAAACACGTGTTCGTCGGCTAAACGCCTCAAAAGAATATTTTTACAATAGAGTGGGAGAGTCAAAATAAACCCACTCGTTGCCAAGATTCTGTCTATTGGTCACCATCTGGCTAGAAAGTCGATAGATCCTTGGGAGCTGCTCCGGTATCTGGCCATACAAAACCAGCTAGGTCAGACCCCAGAAAGAGCAAGTACCACAAAGAAGGCTTCACTTAGGAACTAAAACCAGCAATTAGGACTAGAATATAATTATATAATAAAAGACAGTAATTAAGGAAAAGCATGACTGGTGATATACGATGAGATAACCATGGGACTATTCAGATAACCAGGTTACAACCCGTAAACCAAACATGGACCGGGGTTGTAACCCTTCGTCTGAACAGAACTTGGTTTCTCCCACCATTTATCGGTAAGATAATATAAAAAATCAGGACATGTAACAATTTTGTACAGGATCAAGACAAGACTAGACTGATTGAACTCCATCCAACATTTCACGGCCAAGCAAGGAGTACGGCTTGATACTTTAACTAACTAGGGTTATCACTGGCCTAGTTACTAGCAAGATGCAGTAAGATTATTCCACAGCCACAAGCCCTGCAGACTATCCAGGCTATCCGGACGTAATTAGGGGTTGAATTCAAGTGGGTACGTCGTCCAGGAGACGCACGTATCCTTAGGTAACTTAGAGGGTGCAACACATGACAGTGTGCTGGAAATGTGCCCTACTCGACGGCAAGCTACAGATCCCAATTGGGGCACCCAGATAACGGAATTGCCTGTAGCTGGGGAAATCTCTTCATGACTTCTGGATTATTCTAGTTATTAGCCTTAGTTGATTTCAGTGGGTACCCCCGACCGTGGTACTCAGGGGTCCCCATCCTAGACATGGTGCAAGACAAGACGGGCTCATTTGTACAAGCACAACCGTCCACGGTGTCCAAGTTATTCAATCTTATCATGTCAGGTTAGCCGTCGCAACAGCATTTCGAGAAATATTATGTCAGGTTTATCATATCAAAAGTGCGCCACGGCGGGCCACTATCAAGAATTATCATATCAAGTTATCATATCAAATTATCATGTCATGTTATCATGTCAAGTTATCATGTTAAGTTTATTTGTCATGAATGCGCCACGTCGGGCCACTATCATGTCATGTAAATTGTCAAAAGTGTACCACAACGGGTCACCATCGTGTCAGGAAACATATTAAATTTTATGCCACAAGCATACAAGTGGTAATTAAATATTAGCAGGGGCAAAGGCTGTGGGGGACTCATGCGGCTCAGGAAAATTAATGGCCATGCGGCCAGCAAGTCACTTGCAAATAAATACCAGCAATTAATTTAAGTGGACATGCGGCTCAAAACAGGTTGCATGCATATGCATACAATTATTTAATGCTAACGCCTAAGGTCATGCGGTCAACAATAATTAATAGTGGCCATCCGGCCAAGGCAATTAAATGTGCACGGCCAATAATAAATGCTTGTATGAGGCCAGCAAACAATTGCTTGTGAGGCTCAGCATATCACTATTAATCATTATACTAACAATTCGTGTTTAGGGATGCAATTTAGAATCACATATTATTTAATCATAATAATATAATTACAAAGACAAATAAGACAAAAGATAGTGGGACCCGCAATTAATGCAAGTATGCCATTAAAGCTAATGCACGTGCATGCAAGCACCATATAATTATTAGAAAGGCCATGCGGCCAAGATTATACAGTGACCATGCGGCCATATGTTCTAGGCCATATGCGGCTCATTTATATATAAGCAAGCAATCAAAGCTTGTATGCATGCATGCATTAAATGCAACCTGGCATTGGCCCATGCGGCTCATTAAATGCAACCTAGCAAGCAAAGCTTGTATGCATGCATGCATTAAATGCAACCTAGCAAGCAAAGCTTGTATGCATGCATGCATTAAATGCAACCTGGCATTGGCCCATGCGGCTCATTTATATATAAGCAAGCAAGCAAAGCTTGTATGCATGCATGCATTAAATGCAACCTGGCCTTGGCCCATGCGACTCATTTATATATAAGCAAGCAAGCAAAGCTTGTATGCATGCATGCATTAAATGCAACCTGGCATTGGCCCATGCAGCTCATTTATATATAAGCAAGCAATATTAATTAAATATAAGCATGCAACTAACTAAACTAATAAGCATGCAAGCTGCTTACACAGGCCATTAACTAACTATATAAACATGCAAATGCTATATATATATAAGCAAGCAAATGATATATAAGCTTGCAACTAGTTGCCAGCAAACAAACTATTAAATTAAAGGGCCCCATGCAAATACATGCAAATATAGGACCAATACTAATACATGTGGCCACTTAAATGGCCAAGCTATTAATAAGCATGCAACTAATCTTGCAATGCATGCAAATACAATTAGCTAAAGCCAAGCTAAAACATATGCGGCCAGCAACATAGCATGCGGCCAAGCTAAGCATATGCGGCCAGCAACTTAGCATGCGGCCAAGCTAAGCATATGCGGCCACAATGAGCAGGTTGCATACAAAATACAAGCCAATATTTTAATGCTAATGTTAATGGCTAACATTTAATGCAAGCAATATTTAATGCTAATGGCCAAGGGCCATGCGGCTCACTTATATATATATTTAATGCTAATGGCCAAAACGTCCATGCGGCTATGAATTGGCAAATTGCCATACGGCTAACCTTGTGTTGGCCATATGCGGCTGACTATTTAATTCCATGCAAGCAAAAGCTAATGCACGCATTAAATGCATGCAATTAGTTAAAAGGCCAAAGGCAATTAATAATACAATTAATAAAAGGCCAAGCAATAGTATTAATGGCCATGCAGAGAATTGGCCTTATGCGGCTGGAATTGGAGGGGCCACATGCGGCCCAAAATAATATAAGCATGCCAGCTAATGCTTGCAAAGGCCATGCGGCCAGCAATTAATTAATACTCATATGGCTGGATTTGTCCATACGGCAGGGAAGAACACTTGTCGCATGAAATAGTCATGCAGTCAAGTACTATCCTTCTCCTCCAATTTTTGAGAAGAAGAACACCATGAAGCCATGCTTCCAAGCTCCATAAATTCGTCATCCAGAGTCCAAATTCGAACTTCCATAGGTCAAAATGGGGTAAAATAAAATTCTCTACAGCATGGAACCATCAACTAGCAAAAATATGCAAGTTTGATAGATCAAAATTCCTGGAAACCGAAAATACCACAAGGCTAGATCTACAAAAAATTAACCACAGAAATAAAAAGTGCTAAGTACTAAAGTGGGTTAGAAACACATGAGGAAGACAGTGGAACAATAAAAAATGGAGTTCCTCCATGAAGCAAGATGCACTTGCCTAAACCTTCCACTCTCAGGTTGGTGGAGAAGTAATGGTGGAGAAGAAGAAGAGTTAATGAGGAGAGAGAAATATGTGGTGGGATAATTAATGAAGGTGGTGGTAGGTGGGAGTGGTTCTCCAACAAAACCGAACCAAGCCAAACAAACTGAACCGAACCAAGATAAACCAATCAATGAAATACCAAAATAAATTAAGCAGGGAGACATGCAATACGGGTCAAAATACGTACACATATTCCAAATACGTAATACGATATATGGGCATTACATTACACGAGCACAACTCCAGGCTCGTGCGGCATCACGTCCCCTGCGAGAACGATGATTCGGGTGATTCCGAGTCGGGGCGTGACAGCGTTGTAGTAACTCTATGTACGTGCCCCATCAATCAGACTCCCTATCGACTGGATATGAGGACTGGAATTATCCAAGAGAAGCTGGCTGTAGCCGAACTGCCGTACAAAGCGGCTCGACAAATAAGGTTCCAGGAAAGTGTGGTTCTTATTTCTGAATACCAGATGGAAAGGCCTAATAGATTGGAGCCAACGAAATGCCCCAATAGAAAGGCTAGTAGTGAGTGCCCCCTCATCTATTAAGGTGTCTAATGCGCGACCACTACCAGACGGAGGCGATACTCTGAAGAATTCATAGTTTTGCAGAAAACTCAAAGCCCTTCTACAAATAGGCACTCCTGTAACGGTCCAATCTGTGTCCCTGAATCTCCGAAGGAAGGCGTCCCCCGCCAGAGAGTCTGCCATCAGTCCGACGTTCATCAATCTGGGACAATACAGCACCAGCCATCCTATTAGATAGTAGAAGGAAAATTCAGTCCTAGCAAAGTCCTTTCTGCCTTCGGGTGTTATCGCGTTCACAAAAAAATATCGCAAACCCCGTTAGATGACACAGACCATCGCTGGAAGCAGAGCAAGTGGGCGTCCAAAGGCCAGCTTTACAGCCGGAAGTATCATACCCTGGCTCATTCTCTCAATAGACCTTGAACCACCAGGGACCACGCAGTCACGAAGCCATATCATCAGGAAAGCGGCTAACATCGCCTTTTCTGACATCTTGAATTCGCTTTCCTGAAGAAATGATAAATCGGGGAGTTTTCCTCAGGATCATCATTATCTTCGGCATCTGTAGCCCCGTGATCTACCATCAGCTGCTCTATCTTAGAGCTCGTCAAGGGCTTACGAGACGAGAAAGAGACTGCGCAATCCTTCCTTCTCTGGTAAAAACATAGTTAGTCCAGGCCCTCGTATGCGGAAGGGACCCCTCAGTTTTATCCTTCTTCGTAATCTGATGACAAATAAAAAAGTGACAGAATAACTCTTTGTACACCTCCGTCATATCAGGGTTCTCCTTCTCCAAATCTAAGATCTCTGCATCACTGGGGACGTATTCTACATATGGCTCCATCCCCCAAGGAAGTTTGGATATCGCCTGCATCTCTTGTAGAGCCAAACCTATCTCTCCACCGGAGTGAAGAAGGTGCATGTGTGATAGTTGTATAGCTCTGCCAAGGAGATAAACACTGGCCAGTTGACCTTAATGCCATATTGGGTAGCTCTAATGGCATAAAGAAGACCGGCAGCTTTTAGAGTGGCCTCGTAAGTCGAGAGCACCCATCCAGTAAGGTCACTCCAGAACGGGACAAAATGCCTCCAACCTTCCATCCGCAGCTTCCCTTCCGGGTATGACTCCTTTTTTGACAGCATCAAGTTGGAGAGAGTCTCAGCAGCATAGGGGTGAAGATCAATCAGAACATCGTTTATTATGACACCAGGGTGCATCCCCCTCATAGAGTAGGATGTGGAACCCTTGACACACATGAACGGGTCCTTCTTCCGGTCACCAGAATTGAATTGGATCCGGCCAGAAACAACCCTATGAAGTTTATGGGTCGGGTCCCAATTCATCTGCCTTTGTACAGCCAGATCAGCAAACGCCGACAGAGGGTATTGGCGCTTCATCGATGGCAACCCTATCCTTTGGTCATTTAACTTAACTACCAAAGGTTCCTCTAGACATATCGTCTCGTCATCCTCGAATCTGACACTGTCACCAAACAGGAAGTACGGCTTTTTTAAATGGCGTGTCCCTCCGAGCAAGAGTTCATCATCATTAATCATCTGCTTCAGAAAGGTCATATCCTGTTGAAGTATGGCAAGTGTCCATTCCGTAGGCTGGTTTTGACTGATCGTGGCTTGAACCTTGCTGATCATATTTGTTATAAGACTGGTACCGAGGACTTGATAAGCAGAGTCGAAAGGGATTCCCTCAAGTTCTGGGACAAACATGTTTACTTTAAAGATAGAAGAGAAAGTCAGAATTAGAAACCGCAGGAAAAACTAAGTACTGAAGGACTTATGCGCCCAAAGGACTATGCGCCCAAAGGGATATGCATCCAAAACAAACATGTGGGCGCATAACGTACAGCATAACGTGGGCACATAACATACAAACAGCATGTGGGCATATAACATGGCAACATGTGGGCGTATAGCACACCACAATATTGGTGCATGACTTCTGTGGGCGTATAAGAATGTTCACAGAACTATGTTGCCTTAGGCGCATGCATCCAGGCAGGAAAAAGTCTGAGCGTCGTAAATTAACGCTCGAGACTTTGTTTTTAAGGCATGGCCTCACCCAGGATCGGGTCATGTACTGGTGAGGACGCTGCCGCAGGAGAAGAGCCACTCGGTGCAGCCCCCTTGCCCTTCGCAGATCTCTTGGCGACCTTGGGAGACATGGTTCGTAAAGAAAGGAGAAGAAGAGTCTTTTGAAAGTTCTAAAAGAAATGAGAATAATAACTTTCTCTCTCTTTCAAAGACTATTTATAGGCATAGGCCATATTCCTATGCGCCCACTATTTCTATGCGCCTATGCGCCCATTGCACACTATGCGCCCACCATGGCCTATGCTCCAACGTGAAGACTCAGCCTCTTGCACACTATACGACTGCTATTTGCTGACATGGACAACGTATGAATGATGGACCTCTTCAAATTCGACCCCGATGAATAGGTCAGTTCAGATTTTCGAGAAAGATCTCAACAGCCATCTCTCTGACAGGCTGGCCAAACTCTATGTGCCCAAAGAGAGAGCCGTGATATACGACCACTACATCACGAGAAGACGGTCCATGCTTCTTTCAAAGTATTTCAAACTCGTTCAAGTATATCAAAAACTTTGAAGGAGATCTTGTAGAAGCATGAAAATTTTAGCAATAAAGCCTTATGCGCCCAAGCCAATGAGGACATATGTGCCCAAGTGAACTCGTATGCGCCCAAGTCACCCTATGCAGCTCTATGCGCCCAAGTTATCCTGTGAAGCTCTATGCGCCCAAGACAAGCTCCCCCAGAAAGAGGGCATATAGCCCTATTTCTGGCTATGCGCCCAAGCCAGAATAGCCCCTGACTTAGTCAAAGTTACGATTAAAACGTGCACCGAAGCATACGGCCAAGTCAGTCTCCACGAGCAGTCGTGCACCGAAACATGCGGCCACGTCAGTACCACGATCAACCCACGACCACGCAGCTTGCATGTGCCTACATCCTATGCGCCCAAAGCAAGACCATGCGCCCACATGAAAACTAGTGTGTTTTCTCATGTGGGTGCATAACATCATTCCAGCTCAAGAATGACTATAAAAAGGAGGTTCATCCCTCTTCAAAAGACAGAACAAAGAGCATTTTCAAGAGCCAAATTGCTGTACTTCTTGCCAGTGAGCCGAGAGTTAGCAATTTTCTTAGGTTTTCTTACACTTTTGTAATCGGAGTGTCAACAGAGTAAAGGAGCAACTGCCGCTCGATCTCCATTGTCCTATTCCCCAGAATTCTTTTTTATACTCGGGGATCCTCAATGTAGGATCTCTCAGACGTACTCGATTTGTGGTGCCTTACGCCAATAAAGAAAAGATAGCATTTTTTCTTCTTTTTGTGTGTGTCCACAGTTATGATATTTCTTTGGAATTGAGGTTTCTCATTCGCTTAAAGGAATCTTTCTCTATCAAAGAAAATACTTTCTTGATATCTTAAAGGATATCAGCATGGTTGGTGCCTGTATAACTAATTTCTTAATAGAGCAACAGCTACATCTTCGACCCATAAATATTTATCCTCTTCTCGATCCAGCATCATATCAACGTCTCATTGGTCGTAATCTTTATCTCACAGTTACATATTCAATATATCGTTAACTCTCTAAGTCAATTTATGTAGGCTCCACACACCTCTCACTTAAACATCATTACTCGTGTCCTTCGTTACTTAAAACGATCAATTGGTAAGGGACTCTTCCTATCATCCACAAGCTCACTTTATCTTAGTGGATTCTATCACACTCCGCTCACAGAATACGATAAGCGGAGTACATAACTCACATCCCAGGCTATGTGATATACCATGCACATATATCTTTATCGCAATTGTCGCATGTAAAGATCTAGGATAAAATTATGGACAATGTAAAACAATAAATAAACTTATAATAATTTATATCTATAAACATAAACCAACAATATGTATATCTCACATAATTATGGCTTCTACCTCAAAATAATATACACAAAGAACTAAACAACTACACAAAATAAAACTGTTCATATACCTCAAAATAATATTGGAAGTGTCTTTTCCTTGGCCATGTCTCCATCTAGTGAACAAAAACTAGGTCATCAAAGACATGCGAGTCCTTGGTTTACAAAAGGTAATATAAGAAGTAAAATAGTATATGATTAAAAATTATGATATGATACTTAGATACGAAGATGATAAAATTAATCATAAGGAAGTATTACAGTGTCAACTCAAAATATGACTCTATCGTGGTACTAATTCTAGTGATTCAAAAGTGAGTCCAACCCATGCATTGCCTAATATTCACTGAAATCATAATACAATTTTTTGTATGATGATGCAATTTGGAGAACAATCTTTGGAACCCGCACTTGACTGTTTTTAGGCAATACTTTTGTTACCCTGGATCAAGTTGTGGCACAATTGACAAGATGCTCAATCCTACCTTTTCCTCGCAAGGAATAAAATTTATAACTTAAAACATGAATGACATACAGTATGGTGAGTTAAGCTCTCACCTCTCATAACACAAGGCCTTACGAAGAAGTAACAAGTACTAACCATTTTTTGTCAGTTATATTGCCAAGATTTTGTACAATGTGATCGAAACTATTCTTCTCTGCCCAACATTCTAATTCTACAATCAAAAATAATTTATTATCTTATTAAAACTTTCTTTCCTGGCTTTTATATATATATATATATATATATATATATATATATATATATATATATATATATATATATATATATATATATATATATATATATATATATATATATATATATATGCGTAACGTAGGTATCACATGAATACAAGTATATAAATCAGCAAAAATAATTCCATCTTTTGAAATAACATAGGTAAGTATCTCTACGCATACAAATAGCACGTAATACAAGCATACATCTCAACATAATATTCTATCAAATGAAACACAATAGGATATGAATCTTAATCCAGGTAATAAGTATCGCGTAGTCAGAGTATATGCAACCCCCTGATTTTTAAATTTTTGATTTTTATTATTTTTAAAACCCCGATAATTATTCTCCAAATTTCTATTTTCTAGTTATTAATTTATTAATAATTATTATTGGTAAATATGGAAAGGGAGTGGCAAAGTCGTACTTGTTGTAAGTGGAGTGGCAATATTTGGTAATTTGAGTATTATATAGCATCTTTCATTTAGGGGAATGACATAGTTGTAAATATTAGAAAATGGGATAGGTTTATTAGTATTTGTTAGGAGTCCATGGTGGAATACTTAATTACTAGGATAAGGTAGGAACATTCTAGAATTCCTTAATTAATTAAGGATTAGTGTTAATTAATCTCAAGAAATATTCCTTGAAATCTAGCATATTCATTGGAATATTTTTGGATATTCTCTCATAACCCGTGTGCTTACGGTTCTAGAATCTTTCTAATGAATATTATAAATAGACTAATTATTAGTGGATTAGCATTCCTAAAAATCTAAACCCAAGCTTCCAATTCATTAGCCCAAAATCTAACCCATATCTTATGTCCATTGTGTCCTTGTGTCCAATCCTTTCGTGTCCACCTCCAAGAAACGTATCCATATCGTGTCTCGTGTCCTGGTCCGACTCCAGGAGTGTCCATATTTTATTTCATTCTATTTTACATTTACAATCCTTCGTGTCGATCTGACGCGACACAATCCACCCATTCCACCTACGATACATCTCATGTGCCCCATGACATGGACATGTACATCATCGCGACCCAAAAATCTTAGGTCTAAACTCTAACCCTAGCGATCCGACAGCCATGTCCAGCAACCCGGCGATCGTGTCCTACTGTGTCCAGCTCATCGTCATGCCCAGCAGACCTCTATCACGATCGATGTGTCCACAGATCCAATACTTTCTTGGAGCTGGGAGATCGTTGTAGCCTCCTGACCGCCTCCTCGTGTACTGCCATATCTGGATTGGAACCACCATCAGTAGACCCTCATTTTGGGCTCTATTCTTGAACCGTACGCTTGTCGGAGAGGATCGGCCTCGATCTTCACCATCCCCTCCACCGACCTTGACTTCCCTGGTGGCACCACGCCTAGTCATCCCCGGATCCTGAGCTCCTCACCGAGTCTCTGCCTACTCCAACACCTTGCTCCAGTCACCCCGTATTGTGTTAGCACCCTGTCGCTGTCTCGCGTGGACCACCATCCTCTGTCTCTAAATCCGAGCCGCATCCCAGATCTGTGTCGTGGCCTTCCAATCTAGCCCTGCCATGCCTACAGTCGTCGTCGAGCCCTGGTTGATGCCTTTTCCCTCCAGGCCTCCTTTCGATGTCCTCTACTCAGGCTTAAGCGAACCCTCCTAGCACCACCGCCTCACTTTGGACCCACCGCCATCGATCTTTTCGCAGTCGAGCGCAGCTCTCAGCGCCGACCACGACCGCTCCGAGTACTCCCCGAGGTGAGGATCGTCTCTTCCTCTTCTCCATCTTCTTCTTCCACTGCTTCTTCTTTATCTTCCTTCTCTTCCTCTGCTTCTTCTTCTTTTCCATCTTTTTCTTCCACTACTTCTTCTTTATCTTCCTTCTCTTCCTCTGCTTCTTCTTCTTCTTCCCTTCTGGAAATTTTTAAAGAGAGAGCACTCTCCTGGGTATATGTGAGGGTAGTGGATCTTGGGCCTAGGCCAGTGGGCCGGGCTGATGAGGAAAAAAAGAAAAAGGAAAAGTGGGGGCTGGGCCGGCCAGGCCCAGTAGGATGGTCCGGTCCTGGGTTGAGCTCAGAGGGCTGGGTTAGATTTTGTTTTAAAATATATTTAGTTTATATAGTTAGTATTTGGTCATTTGTATTAGTATTAGTATATTAATTAATAATTTTATTGATTAATATCTAAATTTTATAAATAATGTTAATTTTACTTATATTTTAGAGAGCAAATATTTTACACTTGTCAATATATACTAATAAATATTTTAGCTAAAAATGCTTTATAGATATTTTAGTAGTGGGTAATTATTCTAGATAATAGAATAAGTAGTTAATTTCTAGAAATATCTTTAGATCCTAACCATATATTTTTCCTAACCATTATAGGTGGACTTAGAGACAATTGCAGCTTGCCGGTAAAAGGCAAGTACTTCCATGACTTTGTTACATCTACTTCATGTGGTGACTTGTTTTATGTTGGACACGTTGTTTACACAACTTGATTATGTGCTTCTGGTATTCTTGTGCTCTGGTTCTGGTACTTATCATGTGCTCTTGTTCTTGTACTTTAGGGAGGGAAAAATGCTTACGGATATATGATCAAAGCCAAACAAATAGTTAGGTCATGTGGATAGCCTAATCATATACATGTGCCCTTGTGATTAAGACGTACATTTATTCATATACTTTGTCCAATTGGTCACATATTTAGTAAGTATTTCAAATCACGAGTCATAATCTTCCTGTTTCATGTTTTAGTATATTATGCATCTCAGGTGATTCAGGTTAGTCATGTTCATGACATCTTTACTTTTGCATATGTTGTATTTGTGTCACTATTATTGTACTCCTTTTCTGACTGGATCGTTGACATATTAGACCAGGACAAGAGGATGCAGATGACACTAGATTGGATGGCAACTTCTGGAAGCTTCTGGAAGACTCTAGAAGATTAGAGTATATTATTCAGATGTATCATATATTTTGTTATAGCAGATGTATATTGTTGATGATGAGGATTACCGGATTTGTCTCCAGAAATTGGATATGTATGATGTATCAAAAATCTGATAGTAGACTCGTGATCGTATGAGTATGTGCTGGGTTGTTCCTGTTTATTAGTTATGTGATTGAAACAAGGATTGATACATGATCATTTGATGATTTATGAGGTATAGACAGCTTATTACCATTGTTTACAACAACGTAGACTGGACGTGTCCGACTCATATCCAGAATACTGGGAGCGGGTCATGACAATATACAACTCAATATAATATTCCATATACTAGAGCAAGACATGAACAATTGGATTCAATATTTGTTACTCTTGCATGTCAGTTTGTTTGTATCCTATGAGGCTAAAACTTAAACGATTTGACCCATAATATTGTCAGAGTTATCAAAAGTCTGTCTCTAATAGATATATAGTAATCTAGGCTATGGTGTGGTATGAAATAAAGCTGTTTGATTCACAATTGAGTTATCTTCAGAATATTCTTAGAATTTTTGGCGGAGTCTCCTTTATATTTCAAGCTCCAAACACAATAATATAAATCCAACATGAGCAACTCTCTGTAGAATTTCTCCTGGGTTAAAGCCCTTTCGGTGGAATAACTCAAAATCAAGAAAACACAGTTATAATCAAGCAAAAAATGCATAAGTATTAAGAAGAATGAAATTCCTCTTACCTTGGCTGCTTAGCAACAACTATTGATCTTGCTAGACTTTTTGTTTCGAATCAATTAAACACATAAGTTAGAAATATGTAAAGTTCAAAATGAACTTAAATGCAATATAATACTTGAACCAGTAGTATGATCACATAAACAAGAATGTTTACCATGTTCAATAATTTAAAATAATAATAATTCCAAATATTCATGCATCGATAAAACTATAACACAAATACATGCCTATGTTATGAATTCTGATACCTATCAAGTATTAGTAAATAACTCTAGAATTTAATATTTAGTCTAAAAGCAACTTTCCATCAATTAAGTAATAATGCTGTCAATTCCATAACTTAGCATAAAATATAAAATTAATTTAAATTGATATTCCTCGAATTCCAATATATTAATTTTTTGATAGTCTGATACATAATTGTAAATTCCTTTAAGTCTGGTATCGTACTATAAATCATAATTATAATAAATTGATCTTGCAATAGTCGTCTTGTAATATTTCCAAAATATTTTTTTGATAGTTGTAGAAAATAATAGTTGGGATGAATTTTATTGATGGACTACTTCACTACTTATAGGGAGTCTAGCTCCTCTACATACTACAAATTCCGATGTGGGACTAAAAGTCCCTTATTGATTCTCAACACTCCCCCTCAAGATGGGCGATAGATATTAATCATCCCCATCTTGTTACATAGCTTTGACAGACTCAATGAACTAAGACCCTTAGTCAGACAGTCTGCCACTTGTTCTTCTGAGCGAACATAGTCAATCTTCAGTATCCCTTGTTCCAGCTTTTCCTTGATGAAGAATCGATCGATCTCGATGTGCTTCGTTCTGTCGTGCTGAACCGGATTGTTCGCTATACTTATCGCAGCTTGACTATCGCTCCGAAGGTGCAATGGTGTCCTCTTGTCTAGCTTCAACTCTGTCAACAGCGCCTTTACCCATAGCAATTCTGATACTCCTAGAGCCATTGCTCTGTATTCTGCTTCAGCTGTCGACCGTGCAACCACTGACTGTTTCTTGCTTCTCCATGAAACCAGGTTTCCTCCTACAAAAACACAGTACCCTGTGGTAGACCTTCTGTCGTCTATGCAGCTTCCCCAGTCTGCATCGTTGTATCCCTCAACATCTGTGCATCGATTCTTCTTGAACCACAGTCCTTTTTCCGGCGTCCCTTTCAGATATCTTAGGATCTGAAATACTGCATCCATATGACCCGTTCTTGGATCATGCATATAGCGGCTTACAACACTTACTGCAAATGAGATATCAGGGCGAGTATGCCCTAGATAAATCAGTCTGCCTACTAGCCTTCGATACCTTTCGCGATCAACAGGCTCTCCTGCTTCTGCTCCCATCTTGCACTTCTGGTCAATTGGAGTGACTGTTGTTCGGCATCCCAGCATTCCTGTCTCCTTCAGCAGATCTAGTGCATATTTCCTTTGTGAGAGAACAATTCCTTGTTCACCATTACACACCTCGATACCCAAAAAATATCTCATCTCTCCCAGGTCCTTCACCTCAAACTCTTTGGCGAGTTTCGTCTTCAGCTTAGTGATCTCATCAGCATCATCACCTGTGATTACTATATCATCCACATATACAGCAAGTATAGTTATGTGGCCTCTTGCATGCTGGAGGAAGACCGTGTGATCTGCATTTGTCTGATGGTACCCCATGCCAGTGACAGCCTTTCTGAATCTGTCAAACCAGGCTCGAGGAGATTGCTTCAGCCCGTACAGCGACTTCTTCAGTTTGTACACTTTTCCATGTGACGTTCCTTCACCTGAATCTGACACAGAGTAGCACCCCGGAGGAGTCTCCATGTAAACTTCTTCTTGTAGGTCTCCATGAAGAAATGCGTTCTTTACGTCTAACTGGTGTAGCTTCCACCCATAGTTTGCTGCAATGGAGACCAGTGTTCTTACGGTACTCATCTTCGCTACTGGGGCAAAAGTGTCATCATAATCGATACCATATGTCTGGGTATAGCCTTTTGCAACCAGTCTCGCCTTGTATCGTTCAACTTTTCCTTCTGGTGTCTCCTTCACTGTGTAAACCCATTTGCATCCCACAGCTTTCTTCCCTTCAGGTAATGGCACCAGCTCCCATGTCTTATTTTTCTCTAGTGCCCCAAGTTCTTCCATCATTGCGGCTTTCCATCTTGGGTCCTTCTTTGCTTCCTGCCAATTCTTAGGTAAAGAAGTGGAGTCTAACGAAGTAAGGAATGTTTGATAAGTCGGAGAAATATTAGAATAAGATAGGTAGTTGGCGATATCATGTTCATAATCTTTATAACGAATAGGAGCCTTTCCCGCATTAATACGAGAAGACCTCCTTAAGGGAGCAATGGGTGGTGGAGAAAGCATACCATCCGAATCGGAGAGATCCGCTTTCGAATCCGAGCGATCCGGTGCGGGAGTAACATCTTCAGGAGTCGGGGCAGGAGTAGACGAGGGACTTGGCACTATAGGCACAGGGTACGGCACAGTACTGGACCTCTGCTGTCTTCTTCTGTAAACTTGGAGCTCCTTTTCCCTTGTCTGCTTCTCCCCCTGCGTAATGTACGTATTGTCTTCTTCATCCTCCGTATCAGTATCAGTGATGTTGTCTCCCCCTTTCTGCCAGTCTGTCACGACAGAACAAGGTACCGATCCGACAATGACGTTTGGGCGTACTACCTCCCCCTCACGTCTAACACCCGCTGTGTGAGGCATGTTCCCAAACGCAGAACCTTCGTCCGAACCATAATAAGGTTCCAGCTCTCTGAATGTAACGTCTATGCTTACAAACAGCTTCCGTTCAACCGGGCTCCAGCATACGTAACCCTTCTGTGTCCCGGTGTACCCAACAAAGATACACTTAAGTGCTCGAGGATCCAGCTTACCAACACCAGGCCTGTTATCGTGGACGAAGCATACATAACCAAATACTTTCGGAGGAACGGTGTACGCAGTTGTCCCCGTGAGCATTTCCAAAGGCGTCTTCCAGTCCAGTAATTGAGAGGGCATCCTGTTGATGAGATAAGAGGCTGTCAAGACAGCCTGCCCCCACAAAAATTTAGGGACATTCATAGCCAGCATCATTGTCCGAGCCACCTCCAGCAGGTGCCTATTCTTTCGCTCGGCAACACCATTTTGAGCCGGTGTATAAGCACAAGAGGTTTGATGCAGTATACCATGAGAGGATAAATACGCAGCAAACCTCTTATGGGTATATTCCGTCCCATTATCCGACCGGAAACACTTAACACGAGCATTATACTGTGTCCGCACCCGTTGATGGAAGCTTTGAAATGCCTCGAAAACATCACTTTTATTCTTCAGCAGGTAGACCCACGTTACGCGGGTAGAGCAGTCAATAAAAGTAACAAACCATCTATAACCGTTAACACCGTTTGTAGGACAAGGGCCCCACACATCAGAATGAATCATATCAAAAGCAGCAGAACATCGATGCCCAGAATGCACATAGGAGCTTCTGGTATGTTTCCCCAACTCACAAGAATCACAAACTAACAACTCTTTATTTACTTTTTGATATAATGACGGATACAGTCAACCAATAACGGGAAAAGAAGAATGTCCTACACGCTGATGTTGGAGGAGCAGCTCGGCTTCGACACTTCGACTTCGGACTTCCGGTTGGGCGTCTGCAACCAAAGATGCCAGTGCTCTATCCAGACCGTTCCTGTCCAAGTACCATAGACCCTTATGCCATGTGCCAGTGCCTAGTCGTCTCTCCGTTCCCTTCTCCTGAAAAGTTACCTTAGGAATATCAAAGGAAATAATACAGTTTAGATCAAGGATAATGGCGCTAATGGAAATAAGATTGACAGGAAAGGAAGGAGCATGTAAGACATTAGATAGAGTGATGGAAGGAGTGCAATCAACAGTGCCTTTACCCGTAACCGGCCTGTAGGTACCATCAGCAGTCTGAATGCTTTCTGGCGGCGTTAGAGGAGAGTATTCCCGGAACTCTCCTCGGGACCCCGTGACATGGCAAGATGCCCCAGAGTCCATAATCCAAGCTGGCTGAGAGACAGATGCAAGAGCACGCGGAGGTATACCGGCACTGGTTTGGGAGAAGTAAGTGCAGTAATATCCTGTAGCGGACGGCACCCCAGGAATGACTTGTCTTTCACCAGAACCAAGCTTTGAGCCGCGCATCTTCTCGAGAACTTCCCTCTCAAATGGAGTGATGTCCGCCAGCTGATTGTCCCCACCTTCATCCGCCAGATGCGCCTTATTGCCACCAGAGTAAGTGCCCCTTCCACCACCGTAGCTGCCTCGACCACCTCGTCGTCCACCGCGACCACGACCCCGACCATTCGAGGGAGTCCGTGTCGGTTTTGGGCAAAAGCGGATGTAATGCCCTATGTCACCACAGTTGTGGTAAACTCCTCCCGTAGAAGGAGGCTGTGTGAAAGTGGCAAGAGCAGATGTGTCAACTCCGGCCTGCTCCTCCTGGGAGATACCCTTGGTAGGCATCAGCTTCAACCGTGCTTCTTCTTGTGCCATGGCAGCTATGGCGTCCTCTAATGTCGGCAGCATCGGTTGTGCGAGAAGGACATTCCGCCGTTGCTCAAACGCTGGGTTGAGCCCCTTCAAAAACTTCATCATCCGTTGCCGCGAAATATAATCCAGAAATTTCTGGAAATATTTGGTAAAAGTCGGTTCAACCTGAGCATCCTCCATGCCAAGAGGATCATAATGGTCAAGATCAGACCAGTACTTCTTCAACAAGGCAGCGTACTCAGAGATGGTACGATCGTCTTGGATTACCCTATCGAGCTCATCCTGCAGTTGGAAGACTCGCATGGGGTTACCCGAACCAGAGTACATGTCCTTCAACGTTCTCCAGATATCAGCAGCTCCCTCCATTGCTTCAACGTTACCCGACACTTGGTCGGTCAAAGAGGCTGTCAACCAACCAGCCACGACATTGTTGACAATGTCCCATACAGCAAACTCCTTCGAGGAGTGATCGACAGGGGCCGTAGTGTGGCCATCAATATAACCAACCAAGCCACGTCCCTTCAGCGTCCGCATCGCCTGCCGCGACCATTTTAAGTAGTTGGTCGTGCCTTCCAACTTCGTCTCCAGCATGTCCAACTTCCCCATTTTGTACGGTGACAGATCCACATCAGTATGGGTCACGCGTGGGGTCGCCTCCGGTAATCTCTTGGTCAGGAGATCCTCAACCAGGGCCTTCATTTCTTCTGTTGTCAACTTCTCATAGATGGAATCCATGACTTCTGCAACTGCAATCAGTGAGGTGTTGTTGTTTTCGGAGTCATCTTCTTTGGAGTCGTCTTCGTCTTAGTCAGCTACCGGGGGGAAACAACAAAACGAGATCCCTCACTGATATGTCGTAGTTTATACGACCAACTAGAATCGCATCATGATAACGCGTTCGGACGGCTCAAGGATAACCAACGTAGTTGTGCCCCCTTGCATGAGACAAACCAGAGGTATACCAGCCGTGCAGAAACGATTGTAAAGACAACGTTTCTGAGATACGAAGATCTAAAGAGATTTCGTATTCGTAGCAGAGCTTCTAAAAAGAAGGTACTAATTCTCAAAGGCAACTACAGAGATCTTCTAAAGAGAAGGAACTCTGATTCTCGAGGCAACTACAGAGATCTTCTAAAGAGAAGAAATCTGTTTTTTTTTTGTGTTTTTTTTTTTGTGTTTTTTTTTTTTTTTTGGAAACAGCAAAAAGAAAACCCTAAAAAGGGTGCTATATCAGCAGTAAAGGGGCGGGTTGGAGGGGCGGGGGGGGCGGCGCTGGAGGGGGGGAAGGGGGCCGGCGGGTCAGCGGGGGGGGGGCGGCGGGTCAGCTGGGGGGGGGCGCGGGTCAGCGGGGGGGAACGGGGCGCGGGTCAGCGGGTGGGGGGGAAAGGGGGGGTCGGGGGGGGGGGAAAGAGGGGCTGCTCCTGGAGGGGGCTAAATTTTTTTTTTTTTTTGTGGAGAGAGAGAGAGAGAGAGAGTTATGGCTTTGATACCATGTAGAAAATAATAGTTGGGATGAATTTTATTGATGGACTACTTCACTACTTATAGGGAGTCTAGCTCCTCTACATACTACAAATTCCGATGTGGGACTAAAAGTCCCTTATTGATTCTCAACAATAGTACTAGGTTAATTACGTAAATCATTACAGATACGTAAATTGGGTACGACTTAACGTATATGCAATTCATTTGACAAACAACCTCTTAGGTATAGGCTTGTATGTCATATATAGGTGAAAATACAAGTACGGAGTTGTACTTCATTTGAATAATCATTAAATTAAAGACAAACATACAACATTAATTTCGTGTCCTACAATCATTTAAAGCATATAACGACATGTCATACGATTATACCAATGAACATATATGTATGCCAACATTAAATCCTTAATGTAACACTCATATAAACAGGTATGGAAAACTCTTTACAATTTAGGATACACATAATTGTAACATCATTTTGGAATAAATTGAATAACAAGGCTTTTATGTTACGTAATTTCGTTACACCACGTAACTTCGTTAAGCATCATGTTACTTAATTTTATTATATTACATACTTTTGTTATGTTACGTACTTATATTATGTTATTTAATTTTATTTTGTTACGTAATTCCATTATGTTACACAATTACATTACAATACATAATATTGTACACTACATAATATTATACGCTACGTAATTCCGTTGCACCTTAATTTCCAAAAATTATTCTAAAATTATATAAATAGGAAGTTCTTCATATATGTGTTAGAAGTAATCACCTAAAATTTTAGATCAATTACATGTACGGTTTGGCTTAAATAAATTTTACTAAACTTCGTATATTATGTATTGAAACATAATTCAAAATTATGACTTTTGTGTTCTATAGAAAATAGCTCCTAACAAGGGAATCACAATAATATGTTATATATTTTCGAAAAATTCATTGAATTACCTACATGACTCTTTTTGACATATTTCAATTTTGACTTTGTTTGCTAGATGAAACTGGTCCAGAAAAAGACTGTGCAGCAGAAAAATAAATTCAGCACACATATATTTATGTTCTGAATCGTATCTAACTCTTTGTATAGGTGTGTCACATTCATAAATAGTCCTTAGAAAACTGATATAGACCTCATATATGTAACATAATCACAACCTATCATAATACTTTCTAGGAGAAATCATGGAAGGAAGCAAAATTATGTAAGAAGACACTAAGAAAATAGTTTTTTTTTTTAAATTTTGTAGAGGACTTGCCTTGAGTTGTTTGACTAGAGGAGATGAAGTTGTAAGGGGAAAATGATGCTCAAGGGTTAAAAGGGAGGGAAAGGGTTGTCGGATGGGAAGAGAATGGAGAGCGGGGAAAGGAAGTTAGGAAAGAAAGAAAGGAATGTAATAAGGTTTATATAGGAAAAAAAAACCTATTTTCTTTTCTTTAAATAGTAAACATTTAAAGATATATAGATATTTATTAAATGATGTAAGAAGAGAGGAGAGGACAAGGGTCGGCCATATGCTTCATATAGAAGCTTTGGTTGAGTTACTGAAGGGAAATTTTGTAATTCACTAAGGTGTTTAGCTTAAGGACTTAATCAAGGTACTTAATGACTAAGCTAATTAGGCTAAGTAGGTGACTAATCTACTTACTAATTAAGTTACTTGATGACAAGCTAGCACCTCTAATACAATAATAATAATAACTTCTACTAGAAAAAATATTATTATATTAAAATCTTGAAAGTTCGTAAAATTATATTATTAAAATAATAAAATATCTTGTAAAATTATTTTCTCGTAGAACTTATTCCATCAAAATATTTTTCTCATATAAATAATAAAACTATAATAATGCTTTGGAAAACAACTATTATAGATTTCTGACTTGGATTGTGCTGCTTGCTCAGCTACTCAAACAGGATATTTCACAATGTTGGGTTCTAGTCCAATATCCTAGAAATCTAAAAAACAACATATCGTCTCCCGTTCTTATGCAAAAGTCGAGTAACGCGCTCTCGCTGCTCTTTTATGTGAACTACAATGGCTAAAATATATTCTCTCTGATCTTGGTGTCTCTCATCTACAATCAATGTCGATCTTTTGCGATAATAAGGTTGCAATTCACATTGCAGAGAATCCAGTTTTTCATGAGCGGACTAAACATATTGAGCTAGATGTCATTTTGTTTGCAAAAAAATTTAGTCCAAATTAATTATACTTGCTATCTCCGTTCTCGTAATCAGCTTGTTAATCTCTTCCACCAAACCTCTTGGACCCGACGCTTTTTAGCACCTTACAAACAAGTTGGATGTGGTCGATATCTCCATAAAATTACCAACTTGAAGGGAAGTATTAAAGATATGATAACATTGACTTGGTCAAGAGCTTTATCATTATCCAAACAAGATTTACTGTAGTTGTTATCCTAGTCTATATTAACATATTTTGTATATAGGTATCAGATTTTCAACATATGTAGTTATCTTAGCCTCTCAACATATTTGTATATATGTATATTTGTACTTTTTTACTATATCATTATTTTTTATGTAACAGCAAAAATACAAGAAAATTGTTTTGGTCTTTCTCACTCACCAGAAGACGTACAAATTTGCGTTTTAATTTCAATATATATAGTAGCTTGGTTGCTAATGAGCCTGTACTAGTGTTTTTGTAGAGAATAATTGTTGTGTGTTTTTTATTGATGGGCTACTCAACTACTTATAGGGAGTCTAGCTCCTCTACATATTACATTTTTCAATGTGGGACTAAATCCCTTATTAGTTCTCAACACTCCCCCTCAAGATGGGCGATAGATATTAATCATTCCCATCTTGTTACATAGCTTCGACAGACTTACTGAACTAAGACCCTTAGTCAGACAGTCTGTCACTTGTTCTTCCGAGCGAACATGATCAATCTTCAGTATCCCTTGTTCTAGCTTTTCTTTGATGAAGAATCGATCGATCTCGATGTGCTTCGTTCTGTCGTGCTGAACTGGATTGTTAGCTATACTTATTGCAGCTTGACTATCGCTCAGAAGACGTAACGGTGCTCCCTTATCCAGCTTCAACTCTGTCAGCAACGCTTTCACCCACAGCAACTCCGACACTCCTAAAGCCATTGCTCTGTATTCTGCTTCAGCTGTAGACCGTGCTACCACAGACTGTTTCTTGCTTCTCCATGAGACCAAGTTTCCTCCTACAAAGACACAATATCCCGTGGTAGACCTTCTATCGTCTATACAGCTTGCCCAGTCTGTATTGCAGTATCCCTCGACTTCTATACATCCATTTTTCTTGAACCATAGCCCTTTCTCCGGCGTCCTTTTCAGATATCTCAAGATCTGAAACACTGCATCCATATGACCCGTTCTTGGATCATGCATGTAGCGACTTACTACACTCACCGCAAATGAGATATCAGGGCGAGTGTGCCCCAGATAAATCAATCTCCCTACAAGTCGTTGATATCTTTTACGATCAACTCGCCCTCCTGCTTCTGCTCCCAACTTGCACTTCTGGTCAATTGGAGTGACTGCTGCTTTGCATCCCAGCATCCCTGTCTCCTTCAGCAGATCTAGTGTGTATTTTCTCTGTGAGAGAACAACTCCTTGTTCGCCTTCACACACCTCGATACCTAGAAAGTACCTTATCGCTCCTAAATCCTTCACTTCAAACTCCTTCGCGAGTTTTGACTTCAGTTTAGCGATCTCGGCTTCATCATTACCTGTGATTACTATATCATCGACGTATACAGCAAGTATAGTGGTGTGGCCACTTGCATGCTAAAGAAAGATCGTATGATCTGCATTTGCTTGATGGTATCCCATGCTTGTAACAACCTTTCTGAATCTGTCAAACCAGGCTCGAGGAGATTGCTTGAGCCCATATAGCGACTTCTTTAGTTTGCACACTTTTTCATGCGACGTTCCTCCGTCTGATTCTATAGCGTAGCACCCTGGCGGGAGTTCCATGTACACTTCTTCTTGTAGATCCCCATGGAGAAAGGCATTCTTCACATCTAACTGGTATAGCTTCCACCCATAGTTTGCTGCAATGGAGACCAGAGTTCTTACGGTGCTCATTTTCGCTACTGGAGCAAACGTCTCATCATAGTCGATGCCATATGATTGTGTATATCCCTTTGCCACCAACCTCGTCTTGTATCATTCCACCTTTCCTTCTGACGTCTCCTTTACTGTGTACACTCATTTGTATCCCACAGTTTTCTTCCCTTTGGGTAATGGAACCAGCTCCTACGTCTTATTTTTCTCCAATGCCCGAAGTTCTTCCATCATTGCAGCTTTCCACCTTGGATCTTTCTTTGCTTTCTGCCAACTTTTGGGCAACGAAGTAGAGTCTAATGATGCAATGAAGGCTCGATAATTCAAAAAAATGTTAGAATAAGACAGGTAGTTGGCAATATCATGTCCATAATCATCAAAACGACTATGAGCCTTACCCGCATTAATACGAGAAGATCTCCTTAAGGGAGCAATAGGTGGTGGAGAGATCATACCATCAGAGTCAGAGAGATCCGCATCAGAATCAGATTGATTCTGTGCGGGGGCAACATCTTCAAGAGTTTGAGCAGGAGTGGACGAGGGACTTGGTATAGTAGGCACAGGGTACGGTACAGGCACAATACTGGACTTCTGCTGTCTCCTTCTGTAGACTTGGAGCTCGTTTTCCATTGTCTGCTGCTCCTCCTGTTTAACATATGTATCTTCTTCATCTTCTGTATCGGAGTCACTGCTACCTCCCCCTTTCGTCCAGTTTTCCATGACCGGGCATGGGATCGATCCGACCACCACAGATGGGCTTATTTTCTCCCCCTCACATCTAACACCCTCTGTGTTAGGTGTGTCACCAAACACTGAACCGTCATCCGAACCATAATATGGTTCCAGTTCTCTGAATGTAACGTCCATGCTGACAAACATCTTCTACTCAACTGGGCACCAACATGCGTATCCTTTCTGAGTTACCGTGTAGCCGACAAAGACACATTTAACCGCTCTAGGATCCAGTTTGCCAACTCCTGGCCTATTATCTTGGACAAAACATACACACCCAAATACTTTCGGTGGAACAGTGTATGTGGTCATACCAGTAATCATCTCCAATGGTGTCTTCCAGTCCAATACCTGAGATGGCATTCTGTTGATGAGGTAAGAGGCCGTTAACACCGCCTGCCCCCATAAGTGTTTCGGGACATTCATAGCCAGCATCATCGTCCGTGCGACCTCCAGCAGGTGTCTGTTCTTCCGTTCGACTACACCATTTTGTGCCGGTGTATAGGCACATGAAGTTTGGTGTAGTATTCCATGAGCAGATAAGTACTCAGCAACCTTCTTATTTGTATACTCCATCCCATTGTCAGACCGTAAGCACTTAATTTTAGTGCCATATTATGTTTCTACCCGACGATGAAAGTCTCGAAACGTCTCAAAGACGTCACTTTTATTCTTCATAAGGTAGACCCATGTTACGCGAGTATAATAATCAATAAAAGTAACGAACCATCGAAAACCGTTAATACCGGTTGTAGGACAAGGGCCCCATACGTCCGAATGTATCATATCAAATGCAGCTGAACTTCGACTTCCGGAACTCACATACGTGCTTCTGGTAAGTTTACCCAACTCACATGCATTACAAAATAACTTCTCTTTATTTGCTCTTTGGTATAAGGACGGATATATTCGACTAATAATTTTAAAAAAAGAATGACTGATACGTTGGTGGTGGAGTAGCAATTCATCTTCTATACTGCGTCGTGAATCTTCCGGTGGTGTGTCTGCTACCAAAGATACCAATGCTTTGTCCAGTCCAGTCCTGTCCAAGTACCACAGCCCCTTATGCCATGTGCCAGTCCCAAGTCGTCGTCCTGTCCCCTTCTTCTGAAAAGTCACCGTAGGAATGTCAAAGGAAACAGTACAGTTCAGATCAAGAATAATGGCACTAATAGAAAGAAGATTTACAGAAAAAGACGGAACATGTAAGACATTGGTGAGAGTGAGAGAAGGGGTGCATGCGACAGTGTATTTACCCATGATAGGGCTGGAGTTACCATCAGCAGTCTGAATGCTCTCCGGCGTCGGTAGGTGAGAATAGACCTGGAACTCACCGCGGGACCCCGTGACATGGAGAGATGTCCCAGAGTCCATAATCCAACCTGGTTGGTGGACAGCTGCTGCAAGAGCACGCGCAGGAATACCTGTGCTGGTTTGGGCAAAGCAAGTGATGTGATCCCCCGAGGTAGATGACGTCCCATGACTGCCATCGGAACCCAGCTTCGTGCTGCATAACCTCTCGACGAACTCTTTCTCAAGAGGGGTTAACTCAGCCAGGTGATGTTCGCCTCCTTCTTCCGCCAGATTTTCTTTGTGGCCGCCAGAATAATTTTCCCGTCTTCTACCATAACCGTCTCTACCACCTCGACGTCCTCCGCGGCCCCGTCCACGATCACTCGACAGAAGTTTTGGACAAAATCTGATGTAATGCCCTGAGTCACCACAGTTGTGGCAAACACCGACCACAGAGGGATGCTGATTGAAGGCGGCAAGGGCAGACTTGTCAACAGCGGCTTGCTCCTCCTGGAAAGAGCCCTTGTTGGGCATCAATTTCAATCGAGCCTCTTCTTGTGCCATGGCAGCTATGGCTTCTTCCAAGGTTGGGAGCATGGGCTGTGCTAGGAGCACATTTCTTTGATGCTCAAACGCAGGGTGAAGACCCTTCAAGAACTTCATCATCCGTTGTCGCGAAATATAATCCAAGAACTTTTGGAAATGTTTCGCAAATGCTGGTTCGACCTGTGTATCTTCCATCCCAAGAGGATCATAGTGATCCAGATCAGACCAGTATTTCTTCAACAGTGCGGCATACTCAGAGATGGTACGGTCGTCCTGGGCCACCCTATCAAGTTCATCCTGCAGTTGGAAGACCCGCATAGGATTGCCGGAGCCGGAGTACATATCCTTCAAAGCCTGCCATATATCAGCAGCAGCCTCCATTGCCTCTACATTGCCCGACACCTGATCGGTCAAGGAGGCTGTCAACCATCCAGCCACAACATTGTTTACAATTTTCCAAATAGCAAACTCCTTTGAGGAGGGATCATCGGGCGCCTTGGTTTGGCCATTGACGTAGCCAACCAAGCCTCGTCCCTTGAGCGTCCGCAGTGCCTGCCGTGACCATTTCAAGTAGTTGGACGTGCCTTCTAACTTCGTCTCCAGCTTGTCCAGCTTCCCCATTTTGTAGGGTGACGGATCCACATCAGTATGGATCACACGTGGGGTTGCCTCGGTTAATATTTTTGATAAAATATCATCAACCAAGGCCTTCATCTCTTCTGCTGTCAGTTTACCACGGATCGAATCCATGGCGACTTCAACTTTGATTCGTCGTCATCGTCGTCTTCGTCGGCTTCGTTGTCTTTGTCGGCTTCGTCATCTTCGTCGGCTTCGTCGACTTCGTCGTCGTCGTCGTTTTCGCCGGCTTCGTCGTCTTCGTCTTTATGTAAAGTCTCCAACAGAGACCTTACGAAAGCGCTGCTAACGTGGCCAACACTGGCACACGCATGTAGATCTTAATTTGCAGAACGAGAACAGAAAACAAATAAAGCATTTGTTGTTCCGGAGGACGTAATATAGGAACAGAAGGTGCAAATAAAGTATTTGACAGTCATCCGTCTTCGAATAATTGTCCACATATTCGCGCTTGCAAATTAGGGTTTGTAGGGGGGGCGTCGGGTTCAGCAAAGAGGGGGGGGGGCGTGGACAGCAGGGGGGCGACGGCGGTGGGCAGGGGGGGCGACGGCGGTGGTAAGGGGGTGGACGTCGGGGCAGGGGTGGCGCGCGGGGGGGGGGGGGGGGGGGGGGGGGGGGCAGGGGCGGTGGCGTCGGCCTGGGGGGGGGTGGCGGGGGGGCATCGGCTTGGAGGGGGGGCGTCGGCTTGGGGGGGTGGGGGGGGGGGGGGGGGGGGGGGGTTGGCTTTGGACGGGTTGGAATTTTTTTTTTTTTTTTTTTTTTTTTTTTTTTTTTTTTTTGGGTTATGGCTTTGATACCATGTAGAGAATAATTGTTGTGTTTTTTGTTGATGGGCTACTCAACTACTTATAGGGAGTCTAGCTCCTCTACATATTACATTTTTCAATGTGGGACTAAATCCCTTATTAGTTCTCAACAGTTTTGTTGTATGTTCCTCATTGGTGATCTATGGATAGTTATATCTCCATGTACGAACCACTTAAATCAGTACATTAATTCAATGTTAAAAAGTTACATATCAGAAACGATAAGGATCTCTTAACATCCCAAATTTAGTGGTCACAGAACAATCAATAATGAAACGTACTTACAAATTTTTAATAAAAGATGTTTATATTTATTAATAATGTAATACTCACCTACATCCCCCTGGCTGAGGGGGAAAAAAAAAGGCACCACTCATAATGCAGTTTTGGGACTAGTGTGCTAATGTATCTACAAATATGAAACTGAGAAAGAACAGCCGATCAAAAGACTGAGCATACAAAGCATCAAACTCTTAACATGCTTAAAATGAGATAAATTCATGCATTGTGAAATGAATGAAGAAAACACAAGATATTGAATAGAGAATTAAAACTTACAATACAACATGTTGAGTACACAGAATGAAATGTGCTTACAATTCGCACAGTAAAACATACTAAGACACAAAATGCTACTTTTATCTATATACAGAAGCAGACAATTTCAAAGTTTCACAGTGCTAGCAGTATCAGCACCATGAACCAACTCAACCTCCAGCAGTCCCTAATACTAATAAGTTAGTTTTGGTGTAAGTTTACAAGACTAGTGCCTACATTGCTGGTTCCCATCAAAGGGTCTGGTGCTGAAACTGGGCGGCAGAGGCCTTGCTGGGTGGCGCGGATAGGGCGGCAGGGGAGGCCTTGGATCAGGCTTAATGAAATCAACGACAGGTCTCAGATTCAGGGGGGTTAAAGGGTCCACAAAGGGAGGGGAAGGCCCCAACAATCCAGGATGATGCCCATGAGCTCCTTGGCTTTGCAGTGGACCATAAAATGCACTTGGAGCAGGAATCATGGGTGGTTTCGCTGCATTTTCGGATGCTGGCCTAAGAACAGGTTGGGGCATTGTGGCAATTGTGTTGAGTCTTTGCTGGTCCAGATGCTCCATGTCTGGTGGGCACCACTCGGGCATGTCATCATCTTCGTCATCCCAGTGACTCTTTCGTGGAAGAGTGTGACCCGATGCTGAATCCTTATCAGCTTTCACAGAAAACTGTTGGCTTAAAGACTGAACCTGTGGAGGTTTGTAGTCAGAGTTGAGCTCCCCAACTCTTGTAGGCTGGGTGTTTGTTGTTCCTTGATAAGGGGTCCATGGTTTTCCTGTAAAGCATGAATCTTGCTGCTTGTGCATAACTTCCATTGGCTTTGCTTTAGGAAGCAGCATGGGCTGACCCTCAAGCTTAACTTCATCAACTGGAGGTTGGTTCTTGTAAGAATCAACAGGGAAACGGGTTTGATGAGTGGACCAAGAGGGTTCGCTTGTTGGGGCTTTTGAAATCCCACGTGCAGCATCAAAGTCGAATTCTGGCAGATCGCCATCATCATCATCCAAGTCAGCAGGCATCTGCTTCGCTTTAAGCCCAACAACAGGGTTATTTGGCTCTCCAATTCCGACAATGAACCTGTGCACTTCTGAAACACCACCAGTAGGCATCTGCGAAGAGATTCACGACTCGTAAGCTTTTCATCTTAGAAGTAGTAATAATGGAGATGAAGTGGATTCATCTACTAACCATGCGAGCCTCTTTCTCGGACTGGATAGTTTTCAGTAGGTCTGGTGGCAAAGGACACGGTCCAGGCAGGATAGGTTCTGTTACTTCGGCCTCCAAATCACTTTGCATAGGCTTCTGTGTTAAGCTTGAATCAGGCTTTTGGGCCATTACTAACTGCTCTCTCTGCTCTGGGACAGGACCAGAATTATAGTTGCCAAAGCTATGTAAGCCAATGCCGAAATGGGTATGTGTTGACTGCTGAACTCCTATCAGCATTTGCAGCGGTCCAGGAATAACTTTCTGCTTTGGTTCAAAATCAGTTTTGTTTGATTCTGCAGCTTGGGTTATAGGAATCTCGGAATAGAGAGTTGAATCTGGTTTCTGTATGGAAGACAGTTGTAATTGAATCAGAGGAGAACTATATGGAACTGGAACAGCTATTTCAGGCACAGCATCTGAAGAATCATTATTTGACTTGATAATCACGCTTTCAGTTGTCTTAGGTCCTACGCTATCAAGAGGAATGGATCTAGTTTCTGGTATGACAGAGTTGGGTGGTCTCTCTTGTTTACTCTCTGATTCCTGTACTGTCATGATTGGGGAGTTCATGTCTAGAAGAGAAGGTTCAGGTAAGTTCAGTGGAAGATCTTGTGAAAGCACTTTTTTTCTATCTGGAACTTTAGAGACTGGATTAGATGAGGTGTTCCCTCTACGCCACACGATACAACCAATTAAGGAGTCCGGATCTTCTACAACAGCTGTCATGCCCTTAAAGAAGCCACATTTTGCTAGTATTGTTATAATAGCATCACTGCGAGGACAAACGTACAGATCAAATCCTGGACAGATTTGTGCAAACCCAACCTTCTTGCCATCTCTGTAACCCTTTGCAACCTATAATGTACAGTATGAAAAGCATGATAGGAAAGAAAAAGTGTAATATATCCAGATCAAATCATACATAAATATATTAGTGTGTATATTAATTCTGGGGGGCTCACCTGCTTTATACCCGTTAACCCAGCTTCAGTGGATCCTGCTTTCCAGCAAAGAGAGATAACCTGGCAACATACAAAAGCTATTAGAACTTGTCCGGATATATCATAATAGATTTTTTTTTACTATGAAGTGGTCTATTTGGTACATAAAAATAAACGTTGGCATTAAAATATCAAAACTTAGAGGCCTTAGCAAGCTATAGTATATAGAACTTACAGCTTTTAAGCCAAAGTTTACCTAATGCTAAAATAATTCTATATTCTTAAGTTTTACGGACATAGAATAAATGTAAGAAATTAAATTAGAGCCATCTATGATGGACATAAGATTTCTACTTTTCTTTACATTTGAGTTTAAGATCTTCGAAAATTCAAGCTGACTCGAGGATAGTGATTGAAATGTTAAATAATACTCGTAAAGGGACCTGGAAGGGGTTGGTATCGGCAACAGAGAACGTATGGAAATGACTTGTTTCTTTTGACAAGCAAATTTGCAGTTTTTTTTTTTTACAAAAATTCAAGCTATTACGAAAGTGATCATTTATTATGAACTCGCACAGTAATAGAGATTTGAAAAATGAATAATGATGATAAATTCAAGATTGTCATTCCTTGTCAGTCTTTAGTTTAATGTGTAGAGAAATGAATGTAATTCCCTATAGAAAATTGTATCGTCTTACCTTTTCATCTAGACTCTTTATCACTTAGGTATTATGACATGACCTATGAAGCAAGTTCAACATTTAGGAAGGCACACCCTTATAAGGTACTTATACTCCTCGGGTACTCCTGGCTACGTATACTGCATACGTATTGGATTTTTATTTTCAATTTAAAGTTTGGGTGCTTCCCCAACCTCTGTTACCCGAACTCTCTACTTTAAGGAGAAGTACCCGTGTCGACCCAATAAAACATGGGTATGGGTATGAGTATAGGACCCGTATCCGATCCTCCATGGTGATAATCGGATCCTTCATGGTAACAATCGGAAGACTGGTAGTGAAGTAGATAGTTTATTTTAATGTAGTAGTGAAGTAGATAGTTTATTTTAATACGATATACTGGTAGTAAAGTAGTAGGGGAGATGAAGAGACGGTCCCTTAGGAACTTATTTAACTAGTTCAGTAAAGTTTACTAGTAGTTTATAATTAGAGGATTTTTTTTATGAAACCTTGCAAATTTAATTACAGGATGTGTATTTTTATGAAATCATCCAAATTTAATTATAAACTTAAATATATGAAACCATGCAAACTTAGTTACAACTGTTTTTTTCATAAAATTATGCAAATTTAATTAGAGACTGTCTTTTTATAAACCGGTGCAAATTTAATTACGTCTTCTATGAAGACGTACAAATTTAATTATATGATGTGTCTTTTTATGAAACCATACAAATTTAATTACATGAAGTCTTTTTATGAAACCATGTTCAAATATATTTATTTTAATAGTCACATTTCCGTGCCCGTACCCAAAATTTGGATCTTTTTAGCCGAATATGTGTGCCCTTCAATTATGAGTTTGAAGGGCCCAACAATTGGATATGTACCCGCACCCGAGTTCGGGTAACATAGCCCCCAACACTTATTTGGTACTTTGTATTTTTCTATGCAGCTTATTGGATGTGACCTCGACTTTTAAATACAACTTAGATACTTTTGTTTTAAAAAAACCAAAGTTTCTTTATTTGAAACATAAACTACATAGTTTTCGACTAAAATTCATTTGATGAGTATGGTTATAAAATTTAGAGACTCTTAGTTTTCATCGTGAAAGATATTTTCATATTTTTCATCTTTGTTTTTCTCCTTTTTCTTGGTTGTGCCCTTAACAGAGATGAACGGAAGAAGATCCATGAAGCCACTTACTAGGTACACCCCAAGTCACCACTGAACCGTATTCCAATCCGTGAATTCCTGATCATTATGGTACTCGATCAGGTTCGTTAAATTTAACAATCTGAATATATCATTAAAATCATATAAAACTGCTTTTACAAAAGTTTCTTTTAATTGCATAGAAAGTTAGGCTTTCTTATCAATTTGAGACTCCATAGTAACACATTCACTAAAAAAATTTGAAATTTCATAGTTCTTATTGCATTTGATTCTAAATTTGCCTCATGTATGACTTATTAGCCACCTCATGAGACACTATTTCGTTTTCCATGTTGCTCGTCCGAAGAAGGCATTAAGGCATTGATATTTATGATGATTTTATGACTTTGTATGAAGCTGTAGGCTGATGTGGAACGAACGCCCAGGGGAAAATAAGATTTGTATGAATTTGGGATTTAAGAAACTTCCGGTGCAGAAGTTTCAAATGAAATATGAACAAGTACTATCAGTTTATCACAAACAATTTTAATAGAAATACGAAAAGAATAATTAGTACCCGATTTTATAATGATGTGTAGATGGCGTCAACGTTGAACTTGGCATCCATACAAACTCAAATATATATTTCGTTCTTTAATTCTTCGAAGAATAACTTCTGACAGATTATTTATAAAATACAAAACAATTGAAAGAAGATAAAATAAATATCTAAATACTTATCCATAAGGAGTCAAATCTCTAACCAACTAAAAAATAATTTTTTCCTTAATTAGATTTATCATAATAAACAAACTAAAAATCTAAAAGATAATCGAAAATCCCAACTTATTCTCCATCATTCTTTTTGGCTATGAAAAATTCACCTTCTGGTGAATCATGCAAACGTGAAATCCGAAAATTATGCTTCTGGTAAGTCCTCCAAATCGACCATAGTGGAGGTCTCTGCTTCAGAAGTATAACCAACACAAAGATTTCTGGAAAGACGACGAAATCCCACATTTGAAATAGCGGTTGTGGAGGCAGAGGAAACGGAATGTCTACTTGACAAATAACATCAAGCACTTCTATAAATGGTGGTTGTGACAATGCGTCCCTACAACAATTATTATTGTCTGCAAACTATTACAATTTTTATTTCATGCAAAGTTGCAAAATATTGCAATTATATGTAACAAATATATAATAGAAATTGTTCGAGGGTTTGATCATCGGGACACGTTCAAGATATTTAGAAGACTTAATAGGTTCTTTAAATTCATTAGTTTCATCAAATAACCTATTTAATTCTCCTAAAGATGATATATAAAGGTCAAATTTTATTAATGTTTAAAACCTAACCCTAGACTCGGACTTGGATCTAACTGGTTACTCCTCTACGACAGACTCAGTAGATTCTACTAATTAATTTTTACGGATATAGGATCACCGTTAGCAATAGTTTATGCCTTAATATGGTTGAAAATTTCATCGAGTAACTTTTTTATGTCAACATGTATCTTATCATATGCAGCATCGACTATCGCACAAATTTGTTGCGAGAAATTGTGTAAACATTTTTGTATGGATCTTACATACGTATAAAAATATTTCTAAACCAGGGTTTAGCTTTGATACTAATTTGAGTCGAAACGAAGACTTAGAAGAAATAGGATTAGTATAAAATTTGAGAATTAGAAAAAATTGGATGCAGAAGCTTTAAATGAACTATGAACAACTAATATCAGTTTATTACAAACAATTTTAATAGAAATACGAAAATAATAATTAGGAATACACAATTTTAGAATGGCGTGTAGATGGCGTCAACGTCGAAGGAGGGGAAGAAAATAAAATAGAGAGATCCACTTGAAGATTTTGGCATTGCACCATACAAAGTTACAAACTCAAAAATAGATTTTACATTCTTTAATTCTTTGATGAATAAATTCTAAACTTACGTAGTATTTATAAAATACAAAACAATCGAAAGAAGATGAAATAAATCTCTAAATACTTACCAATAAGATGAGTCAAATTCCTAACCAACCCTAACCAATAAAATTCTCCTTATTTAAATTTATCATAATAACCAAACTAAAAAATCTAAAAGATTACTGAAAATCCCAACTCGTTCACCATCATCGAATCTTTTGGCATTTTATTATCTTTTATGGTTTTTTTTGGGTGTGACATTCATGTACCTTTCTTGGCATGTTTCGTCGAAAAGCAAAGCTTTGTATCTTATTGAATGAAATGAAGTAAAGTGTTTTAAATTTTATTATATTTTTATAAATTCTTCTTTCAACAACATGATTACACAATTATTGAGTTGAATATTGAACTTACTAGCAATAACCCATGACACCATTAGTATTCAAATCATACAGCAAAGCGACTGATTTCACCCCTCTTGTACCGAAAATAAAAACAAGTACCCCGTTCCTGGACACATAACATGATGCAGGACATACCGCTTTCCAGGTAACTATGGACCAACCCCAATATTTTGGGGTTAGACTTGCCGTGCTTGTTGTATCTTTTATGGTTCTCCCAACATTCCTCCTGGTGTTCCCCTTTGTTGACTGCAATCATTTTGACTCAAAATTACTTGGATCTGACCACGAACCCCGAGTAAAACTATCACATACCATGATTGCAGTATCCTTTAATTAAAAGAAGCTAGCGGTCGATAGTATCTGAAGTAGGACTGTAAATATAATACTAAACAACAACATTAGCTTATAATATCATAACTGAAAACTAGTTCTTGATTAGGACTAGTGAACAACGTGCATGACTCAAGCTGTAGTATCACCATATTAGCAGTTAGAAAATCATACCATCAACGTACGGTTCCGAGAGCGAGGAAGCTCTTGAATAAAATTTTCAAATGCCTGTAGCCTTACTTTTCCCTTAACCTCAACACGCTCAGACCAGTTGATATCCTGAGCCTTCTCACCGCTGTAAAATGAGAGAGAATGAATTTTCTTTGACAAATAGTTTCACAACTCTACAACATCAGCAAACAAGAAACCACTTTTCCTAGAGAATATCCTGGACACTTGAACAAAATTTTCACATTCTATAGAACTTTAATACATATACTGTTGATATATTTAGTAAGAGAATATGTTATATTTAGTATGAGAATATCCTGAGGACATATTTGGGATGCCATAATATACCACAGGATATTCCATTGGATATTCCATGATGTAAATACTATATAAAGCCTATGAGATTATCAATAAAACATATCAATCAATCTCAACATGGTTTCAGAGCCACCTTTTCACAAACCCTAACCGCCACCAAAAACCTAACCCTAACCCCTCTTCTTTCCTCTCCTTCCCCGCTCCCGCTGCCGCTCCCGCGGCCGCTCCTGCTGCTGCTACTGTTGCGGCCACTGCTGCAACTGCTGCGGCCACTGCTGCTGCTGCCGCGGCATCACTGCTGTCGTTGCCGCTGTCGCGGCTGACTGCTGCTGCTGCGGCCACTGCTGCCGCTGACGCTGCCGGCTGTTGCTGCTGCGGCTGACTGTTGCCGCTGTGCGCGCCTCCATCGGAGGACGACGAAGACGAAGAAGACGACGAGGACGAAGGAGATGTCGATGCCAAGATCCGATGAAATCAGACATATTCGGATCTAGGAGAGGACGACGAGGACGAGCGTGAATCGTGGAACAAGCGTGACGTGATCGGAGAAGTATCGATGGAGGCGATCCTCAAGAAGCTGGATGCTGATGATGTGGCGACGTTGATGAAGTTGATGAAGGTGTCGGCTGGTGAGAGCACGACATGAACACCGCCAAAGTTGGAATTACCCTCCATCGATCTGAAGCTGGACGGACCAGCCACCTATCTGAGTTGGTCACGGCGAGTGAGAAGAACCCTTGCAGGAAAGAACCTGGAGAAATTCTTGACGGGTGAGAAGACAGAGCCGGACGAGGGCTCGACAGGTCGCGACGAGTGGAAATCCACTCATATGGTGATTTACATCTGGCTTCTCAATTCCTTAGTCCAGTCTATTGCCTCCACAGTAAATGAAATTGAGATGGTGAAAGACGTGTGGGAGAAGCTGAGGAGAACCTATGATGGTGTGGGGAACAACTTACGGATCTTCAAGATAAAAGGAGAGAACGACGACACTGTACGGGAAGAGAAGACGGTGCAGGAGTACGCCACAGAGTTGGAACGTCTCTGGCTGAATTATGATCACTCCTCAAAACGGACAAGCTGCGGGAACCCAAAGTGCAAGGAGAGACATGTGTGTCTGCAGGAGATGACGATAAAATTCCTCAAAGGGCTGAATACTGCATTCGCACAGAGGACAGCCTTACTCCTCGCACAACCAGAGATTCCTAGTCTCGAGGAGGCTATCTCAGCCATGATCCAGGAGGAGACGCGCATCAGACTACAGGCGGAGACAGGTGGTCCCCCCGCAGGTGGTCCCCCCGAAGCAAAGTCAGCACTAGCGGTTACTAGCTCGGGCAACACAGGACCCAAGGGAGAGCTCTGGCAACACAATCGGCAGTACTACAACTGCGGAGAGATGGACCATCATCGATATGCTTGTAGCAAATCACCTAAGGAAGGAGACTCAGGTGGTGGACGTGGACGAGGATATGGTGGACGTGGTTGTGGTCGAGGAGACCGACGAGGCGGCCGAGGAGGTTATCGAACAAACCTGCTGGTAGCAGAAGGGAATGGAGGAGTTGGTGACACCTTTACTGAGGAGGATCAGGCACTGCTGGACCTGCTGGAGAGAAAGCAGAGAGCGTCCACCGAAGGAGAGACATCCACCCCATTTTTCGTTGGAGGCAACGCCGCTATGTATGCCCACCCATCAGAAGGTACTGACGAGTCACTCGCTCTTACATCTATGTCTTCCCTTAAAACGTCAGACTGGAATACCGACTCAGGAGCATCTCGGCATGTAACCGAAAACGCTAGTGAGTTTTCTTCATATACTCACCTAGCATCAGCAGACACCATTCAGACTGCAGATGGTACTTTCCAACCAGTGGTCGGTAAGAATACTGTTAATTGTACAGGTTCAGTAAGATTATCCAATGTGTTACATGCTCCATCATTTCCAGTCAGTCTCTTGTCTATTAGTTCTATAATTCTCCAACTGAAATGCATTGTTTCTTTTGATATTCCTAAGGTGATCTTCCAGGAGAAAGGGACGGGACGAAGACTTGGGACTGGCACCTGGAATGAGGGACTGTGGTACCTAGATCGAGAAGGACTGGACTCAGCATTGGTATCTATGGCAGAGAAGGCTGGAATGGGAGAGCTGCAGCAGAAGACTGAAGATACTTTGATACTTCATCATAGGAGGATAGGACATTCTTCCTTTGATACTCTAAGTAAGTTGTATTCAGAGATGTATGCAAATTCAAATAAACAGAAATTAGTATGTGATGCATGCGAGTTAGGAAAACTTACTAGGAGCTTATATGTTGGTACTGGTCATAAGAGCTCTTTTGCTTTTGAGGTAGTACATTCTGATGTTTGGGATCCATGTGCTACTAACACTATCAACGGGTATAAGTACTTTGTTTCTTTTATTGATTGTGCATCTCATGTCACCTGGCTGTATTTGATGAAAAACAAGAGTGATGTATTTGCTTGTTTTCGGAACTTTCATAAGCATGTCCAGACTCGGTACAATGCAGTGGTGAAGGTACTGAGGTCTGACAATGGCACGGAGTATTGAAACAGGACGCTTGCAGAGTACTCGTCAGCACACGGCATACAGCATCAGACCACTTGTGCATACACACCAACACAAAATGGAGTAGCAGAAAGGAAGAACCGACACCTTCTGGAGACCGCAAGAAGTATGATGATCGACATGAATGTCCCACAAAATCTATGGGGGCATGCAGTGTTGACAGCATCTCAACTTATCAACAGGATGCCTTCAAAAGTCCTGGGATGGAAGTCTCTATGTGAAGTATTACAAGGCAATAATAGTGGGATACTTCCACTGAAGGTGTTCGGGTGTGTGTTTTGTGAAGGACAACAGACCATCAGCTGGAAAACTTGACCCTAGAGCGGTCAAGTGCATCTTCGTGGGCTACTCAGCGACTCAGAAGGGGTATGTGTGCTGGAGTCCAGTAGAGAAGAAGAAATTTGTTAGTGTGGATGTCCACTTCCGGAAGCATGAGCCATATTACCGCCAGGAGAAAACTTCGCACAACATGCCTAATACTACCAGTATAAGACGAGAGGGGAGATGGACTTGGTGGTAACTGATTTAGAAGTTTGGCATAGAGACATGGTTGAGGAGGAACATGAAGGTGAAGCGGAACAGGGGGAGGAGATGAGAAGTGTTAGGCCTACGGCTCAGGGGGGGGAGTTACTTACCTACAGCAGGAGAGAGAAGCAAACTGCAGGACCAGTACCCACAGTGTCAGTGCTAAGTCCCATGCCTGCGTCTGTCCCTTCTCCTGAGACACCTACACCACCATCCTCCTCATCTACACAACCATCCTCCTCAGGTGATATCATTCCTCCTACTCCTTCCACACCACTATCTATACGAAGGACTACTCGCAGTAATACGAAAAATCCTCCGGACAGATATGGTTGGGATCTTGCTAAGTTTGTTTCTTATGATCATATATTTTCTTCTCATGGAGCATTTATAGCATCTTTGGATAGTATTATTGTACCTAACAATTGGCAGGTTGCCAAGAACGATCCAAAGTGAAAAGCAGCGATGCACGAGGAGTTGGGAGCTCTTGAGAAGAACCACACTTGGGAGCTGGTGAGCCTGCCAGAAGGAAAAAGAGCAGTCGGATGCAAATAGGTTTTCACTGTGAAGCAGAACCCAGATGGACAAGTTGAGCACTACAAAGCTCGACTGGTGGCAAAAGGATAGAGTCAGACGTACGGCATCGACTATGACGAGACCTTTGCACCAGTAGCGAAGATGAGCACTGTCAAGACCTTGATCTCCCTGACAGCCAATGGAGGGTGGAAGCTACACCAACTGGATGTGAAGAATGCATTTCTTCATAGGGATCTAGTGGAGGAGGTGTACATGGAGATACCACCAGGATTCGGCACCAAACAGACAGAAGGCAAGGTCTGCAGACTGAAGAAGTCCCTTTATGGACTGAAGCAGTCTCCTCGAGCATGGTTTGACAGGTTCAGGAGAGCAATGATAGGGATGAAATATCAGTAGATCAATGTTGATCATACTGTCGTCTTCAGACGAAGTGGAGGCCACATCACCATGCTTGCTGTATATGTAGATGATATGATTATCACAGGCGATGATGAGCAGGAGATCGTCCAACTCAAAGGAAAGCTTGGCAAGGAGTTCGAGGTGAAGGATCTTGGCCCTCTTCGATACTTCCTTGGGATTGAGATTGCTCGAGATGCAGAGGGAATTATTCTTTCTCAAAAGAAGTACGCACTGGACCTGCTAACGAAAACATGGATGATGGGATGCAAACCAGCTACGACACCAATAGACCAAAAGTTCAAACTGGATGCTGAAGCTGAAGAACCAGTTGACCGGGATAGATATCAGAGATTGGTGGGCAAGTTGATCTACTTGAGCCACACTCGACCTGATATCAGCTTTGCGGTCAGCATAGTGAGCCGCTACATGCATGACCCCCGGAAGGGTCATATGGACGCAGTATACCAGATTCTGAGGTACTTGAAGGGAGCCCCCGGGAAGGGACTGATTTTCAGAAGAAATAATCACGTGAGCATCGAGGGGTATTGTGATTCTGACTGGGCTAGTTGTGCTGACGACAGGAGATCCACATCGGGGTACTGCATATTTGTAGGAGGCAACTTGGTCTCTTGGAGGAGTAAGAAGCAGTCAGTGGTTGCTAGATCAACAGCTGAAGCAGAGCATAGAGCTATGGCCTTGGGAGTCACAGAGCTATTGTGGTTGAAGAATATGCTGACGGAGCTAAAACTGGACCAGGGAGCCAAGATGAAGCTATGGTGTGACAACCAATCAGCTATCAGTATTGCCAACAATCCAATGCAGCATGACAGGACCAAGCATATCGAGATTGACAGATTCTTCATCAAAGAAAAACTTGATAAAGGACTACTAGAGCTGGGCTACGTTCCAACCAAAGATCAGGTAGCAGACGGATTGACCAAGGGGCTTAGCTCTATCAGCATGATGAGAGGATGTGACAAGATAGGCTTAGTGAATATCTTTCGTCCATCTTGAGGGGGAGTGTTGATATATTTAGTACGAGAATATGTTATATTTAGTATGAAAATATCCTGAGGACATATTTGGGATGCCAGAATATGCCACGGGATATTCCATTGGATATTCCATGATGTAAAGGCTATATAAAGCCTATGAGATTATCAATAAAACATATCAATCAATCTCAACATATACAAGTCAACACTGAAAAACTATGTGGTTAAAAATCCTGAACCACAAGTAACGTACATGCCAAGGAGATCAAACGAGTAGAAGAAAGATGACACACTGAAGAAGCAGAGTTTATTTCTTTCTAAAGGTACTCATCTGTACCATGTCATCATCATCCCCAATATACTGACAATTGATGGGAGAAAGAAAGACTGGATATGGTGTGGAGCAAAACTCAAATGTACCAAAAAGCTCCATAAAGAGTCGACCATGTTCTCATGAGATGCTGTCAATCTGATACAAGTTCTCCAAAAGTTACCAAATTCCTTCATAAGACAGTACAGGAAAGAGATTGCATTGCTATAAAATCTAGAAAGCTTGATCACATGGTCTAAGCAATGAATCCTCCAGACCACTTAGACTAAGAGTTTAGGCGGTCATCCAATCACTTGCCATCAAAAAATATAAGGATAGAACAGTACAAGGGAAGGGGGAAAACAAAAAATTTGCTGAGAGGATTGCAGACAACTCTGTGGAGTAATATATAAAGGAGCAGACAGAATCTCTATTGGGAATGATATTAAATAGGAAAACCTACCAAGTCCAAGTTTAATCACTATGAAGCAAAAATTGGGGTACATGCTAATGTCTGACAAGTATATGGTATAGCTGGTGAAATGTGATTGACACAGGTCAAAAGGACAACATAAAACAGATGTACAATATATGTTGTTGAACAAACAGCATTTCAAGTTTTGTCAAACATGATTTCATGATCGAACACAAACTGCATTAACTGAGCTGGGGTGTCTTGTCTGATGTCTGAACTAATATCCACTCAAGGGCTGGCAAATGCAACAAGCCATATTGTAGGGGGGTCCCCCTCTTTCTTCAGTTTAACATTACTTAGTAGCTATCACTGAGTATGATACATTATGGGAAGAGTTGTAGTTGTGAGCTCTACTTGTGGTTGTTTTGAACTATTTCAATCCATGAAAACTAAAATTATGCAAGTACCTCCATTTAGCAATAATAACTTGTAGAAGTTATCTATTTTATACATTTTCCTCTTCTTGATATCCTCGAATTATCTTGATCTGTAAGAGTTTATAATCTGATAAGTTATAGACAATGATACTCGATAAGTGATAAACATTGATATTCTTTAACCATAACATCAGAATTCAAGTCGCAAAACTTAGTACCTTAAATGAACTTTCAACTTTCATGAACCCTGATAATAATGTGAAAATGTTGTTGTTCATCAAGTTACATAGGGAGTCAAAAGTTTGTGTTTTACAAAGCATACCATACTCATGAACTTGCAGCCAGAAAATGAAAACATATGCCAGGCAAAAACACATTATCTTTAGCTTTTAGAAAATGGTTTACTTTTATGAAAATGATAGCATGTCAAACCATTGCTGCATTTGCTAAACACAAAGCAGTGGTAGGGATAATAGTCCAGGTCTACTCTTCAGTAAAACGGCCCCCTGTAGCAGCAGGCTGATAGGTTACTCTGTTGCTGAGGAGCTCTTGGCGAGGAGACCACAGGATGAGTTGCAAACCAAACAGACAGGAGGATCCAAAAGAAAGTTGGCAGCCATGCTCTTACTTCTTAGTTCTAGTTTTTAAGAATCAGCAATAGACGACCAGTGTCAATAGAAGCGAAATATTTGCAATTTGATTAGCAATAGCTAGTAGTAACTTCGTATTTCATATATCTTTTTAGTCACGCTAAATAGTATTTTTACCTCGCTAAGAATGAATTTCCACTGGATACAAGGTTGATTTGCAAAAATCAGATGACATAAGCCTGAAGATGGCCAGATACATCTCATAGTCCAGAGCAAAACTAATAATATATTATACTTTACAAAAACAATCTAGTATGCTTGGTGCCTTTTCAGCTGGGTAATATTAGAAAAATAAATTTGGAGAAACTTAGGCTTCCTTGAGCAAGGTGGCCAAGGTTGCAACGAAATACATAATAAATTTTAGAAATACAATACTACAAGAACAACAACAAAGCCTTCATCCAAAAACTTCATAAATTCTCATATTACATTTGGCTCTGTTAAGGTCTATCTTCTCTCTCGCATTAGCTAAAGCCATATCCTTCTTTCTATCTGATCTTTTCACGTATTACTACTTGCCCATCTCAACATTCTTATCTCAGGCATGTTCATTCTTTGGAAACATTTCTTAATTGCCCAACATTCGTACCTAAACTGAATAAACACTATAATCTAGAACCAAAATTGATGGAATGTGAATCCATATAGGTTATGGCTTATTTGCCACAGACTTCCACTGCAGCTAAAGTTATCATCTTACCTCTTCCATTCAGGTCTTTTTAGGCTAGGAAGATTCTATGGCAAGACACTTTAGATTATTATAGTGGCCTTCGCTAGGAATTAGTATCAAGTCTGATTAAATCAGATTGAAAATTAGAAAATATGGTCTTCATTTACGGAGATTTATGTATGTAAAAGTCAAGTTCTACAGTCAACCTTATCCTGCAGTGAAGGTGCAATGGTGCTAAAAACACTAGAAGGAATTTCGCTCGTTATATGTATAGAGTTGTAAAACTTCTCAGCGTGTCCCACAACTGGATAGACGAAGGTGGCATTAGTAGCAATATATAGTTAGTAAACAATTTGTCTGACATCACCAAACAAAAATCCACCATTTGTTATCCAAATATATATGATAAACGTAATAATATCAATTATTTCTTTAGCTAGGAATGTTTCATCACAGTTTCATCCCCAAGAAAGACTCAAGTTGATACACTCTTGTTTCTCATCTTATTCTGGAACACTATCCAGAGATCCAAGCATCCTTGGCATTTTCTTCTAACCATCATTATTGTATCAGCTAGCTTATGGAACTAAATTTGGGTATAAGAAGAGGTAAGGCACCAAAGGGAAGGAAAAAAATGAACGAAAGGATTGTGATAGAAAAAAAAAAACATTTAAGAGAACTGAATTTGTGAAGAAACTACCTAGCAAATAGTGGTGGTATAAGTTTAAGTCATGGAACCTTATAAGAGCTTACGTATCCTAGAAGGAAAGTAAATTGGACTAGCCAAACAGGAAGGTATATACTGTATAGCATGCTAAGCTGGCAATAAGATAGCTGGATGATGAGGAATGTGGCGTAAAGAAGCTTAATAGTTCCTTCAACTAGAGCATATGCGAGCTTGTTGGATGCTGAAACCATCTAGATGAGTGTGCACATCATTAACCTCCATATCGAGCGCAAAGTTATGGTCGTTTTATTTCCATATCTTCATAAGTGTACATATTATATCAATCAATCATTTAATTGAAGAAGTACAGATGAACTATTAAGTTATTAACTCATTATTGTAGAAGATGAAAACCATGTGCCTTGTATTGGGATGTCAATAGACTCAATACTCATTACTTTTATAAATCAGAAATAGTTAACTTTATTTGGCTCTTTGTCCTGTCCCAAGAGATGAATGTGGTTTCTACAGTTATATTATGATCTTATCTTACAACTATTTTTAGATTCATTCATATAAAGGGAACTGGAAGTGGTTCCTACAGGTTGTCTAAGCTTAAACTCTGTTATTTTATTATAAATAAATAAATAAATAAATAAATAAAAGGTAGGTCTGACTACCTTCCAAATAGCCTTCAATTTTAGAAAGGTCATAACTTGCTTAGCTGCCTTTGATAGATAGATGTGGCACCAACTCATTGAGGATTGCTGCCACATTGACTGCAGGTTATAAGAACTTCGTCAATCGCTCAGCGAAGAATTTTTGTCGTGGTCCCATTCTGACGCTTAGAATTCATGATGCAACGATGGTGATGATGACGTTTAATAAAAATTAATAATCACAAGGATGAACAATTTTCAATCTAGACCAGGAACAGTTTATTAATATTATCCTTTCATACTTTACATTGCTGAAATCGTTGTCTAGTCCATTTTTTTCCACCATGGCATAAAATCAATATTTCTATCTTGGAAGGATGCTGAAAGTTTCTGTGCGTTTATTAATAGATGATAATTTCGACCCGCTGGAATAAGAGGAATAACTGAATTTGAATTTGGTGGCACCCATAAAAGTATACTTATGCCTATTGTAGAATATGTCTAATTGTATCAAAAAAAAAAAGTAGCCAAAGATATTATGAAAGTTTCTAAAGACAAATGGATGGACTTCGGAACCAAAAAGTAATTAAGGCAACAAGAAACTCCTATAAAGATTAGCAAAAGTGTATATATAAAGGAAACGTTAGAAGAGATAAATTGGTCGTAAGCAAAATTAAGAAAATAGTCACTAGTCTGTAATACTATGTCTCAGCTTTGCTAGCTCCTAAGGTTTATGACCATTCCATGATTCCATAACTCACAGGTTTATCTTTAGTAAGAAGTATGCCAATTGCTAATAAGGCAATATCTAATTTCTGACAACTATACTAGAACCAGAATCCCTCCAATCTACTTCTGGATATGCAGTCCTACCTACTTGGAAGGCTGATTCCTTAGTGAAGGTTCCCTAATTATGGGCTTCCATTAGCTGGATGGGGATCTGATCTCCAATTTCCACTTAGTACGTAACTGACCTTATATTGCCCCTCAAACTGTTCCAGCCCAACCATTCTATAAGCCACTCCCCATCCAATCAAGGATCAAATCGTAAATCCGTACGTTGGCATTTGCAGAACATCTTTGCAGGTGCAATATGTCTGTGCTCCCCTTCCTAAGAATTGCTTCAAACACTGTTGAAGCGTTGTTGTCCACATTCTGGACCCAGATGAATATCCCCTTCAGATATCCACTAGGTTTCCATTTTAATCCACAAGGAATTTTTGTTAATCAATTTCCACAACAATCTAAGAGTCTTGGCTTCCATCAACTCCTCTAGTCTTCTCAGATTAGTGCCTCCTTGTTTGGTCTATAGAGTAGCTACCATTAATTGCATGCATCCCTCCTTCCAGATGAAATTTGGCATGCAAAGTAGTAGCCGTTGTATTGTCTTTTTATCATTTAGATAGATCAAAATCCCGCAAAAAATTGGATAGTTTAAGGATCTAATCTAAACGGTTAAAAATGCAATCTAGCGGTTGCTATTCGGAAAAACATTCGGAAATGCTTAAGAGCGGAGATCCTGATCCCCCCCCCCCCCCCCCCCCCCCCCCCCCCCCCCCCCCCCCCCCCCCACCCCCCCCCCCACCCCCCCCCCCCCCCACCCCCCCCCCCACCCCCCCCCCCCCCCCCCCCCCCCCCCCCCCCCACCCCCCCCCCCCCCCCCCCCCCCCCCCCCCCCCCCCCCCCCCCCCCCCCCCCCCCCCCCCCCCCCCCCCCCCCCCCCCCCCCCCCCCCCCCCCCCCCCCCACCCTTTTACACACACACCATATAGTGAAGTAAACCCTGGGTATCAGCAAGGTATGCATTCATTGGAGATTCACGGCAGTACTTGTTCTCCATAGCTCCACCGTACCTCCAAATGATAGTCAAATTGCCTGTCACCCTTCAAGTCTTCTATTGCATGCTTCTATCAGCCCCTGACAGTCCTGATAAGTGGTTTATTGACAGATAGGGGCATGCCCAAGTATCTCACAGGAAGAGATCCTTCTTCTAAATCCAAGACTTATGTAGGAACTTTCCTCTACAAAATCTATTGAAGTAGACTTTACTTGTATCTTGTTATTTGCAAGTTTGAAAAGATAAAAAAGTTGTTAGTGTTTCTTTCAAGTCCCTCAAAACAGTTATTGTAGACTAGAAATATTAGAATATATGCATACACCAAATATGATACCCTAGGATCCATATTTGAGAAAAGTGTCGCAATATTACATTTTACCTCTTAAGATACATAAGGTTCCTGAGGAGTTCCATAACTATAGTGAAGAGGTAAGGAGAGAAACGATCACCTTGCCTTTGTCCTCTATTACTAGCAGAAAAGTCATTTGTTCAGCATTTGTCTTCCCTCACCAATTTGACCCAATGAGGATTATCAGTTCATGCAAGTCATTGGGTAGCATAGAAAATCTTTACTTACTGTGTCGTAAGCTATCTAGAGATTTATTTTTGTTCAATATTTGTTCCTTCTCTTCTGTTAAAGCTTCTTATTAGTTCACGAGGTAGAAGGCAGTTATCTGTTGTCTTTGCTTGATAAAGGGGTTTGGTTTTGTGAAATTAGTCCGGACATAATACCTTCTATCCAAATTAGCAGACATAACACCTATTGTTTGTACATAATCTTGGTAATGATTTTGTATAGAAAATTGCAGCAACATATAGGTCTGAAATCCTGCAAACCTTCATGCCCCTTCACTCACAGGAATAAGAGTTACAAATGTGTGATTTAGCCTCTTACAAGTTTCTATTAGAAATGAAATCACCGATAGTTGTTCATACCTCATTCTCGATATCTCCTAATGATGTTTGAAGAAGAGGGTCCAAAATCTATCTAGTCCTAGGCAAGGTTCGCAATATCGGTATCGGACCATTCCTATGAGTATCAATATCGGCGATATCGGTTGTATCGACGGTTTCGGATCGGAGTATCCGATTTTTGGTATCGGAAAACAAATAATTATTAATTAATTACCAACACTTAAAAAATATTTTATACATTTAGGCATAATTTCAAGTATTTCCAGTGTTATTTCTTAGTAGTTTTTAAATTAAATGAAATAGTTTTCACCCTTACCAATTGGTTTACATGCAATAGATAAAAGTTCTTCTTTTACATGCTTTTTACAACCTTATTATACTTTAAACCCTTGCTGATTTGTCTTTTCGTTCAATTTTCTTTGTCGAATTGACCGGAAAAGAGACCCTCCAATATCGGTGTCGGTCAGTATCAGATATCTTTGGTATATCGGATCGGGACATGCCAAACTGTATCGATATCGGCCGTATCAGGACGGTACCGACCGATACTGTAAACTATGGTCCTAGGTTTGCTGAGAACCAAGTTCTTGACTATCTCTTATAACTCCTTCACAGTAACAACCTTCAACAGCATGTCATTTGCCTTCGCCAGAAACCAGTCTCTTGGTTCCAAAGTTGTCAAAGTCAATAGAACAACATTGCTAGTTGTATAAACTGGTGTCAAAGAGAACAGCTTCCTACTTAATCTTACTACGGTCTACTATGCTTCTCTAAGAATCCAGTAGATTAGTAAAAAAAAAAAAAATCCTTTTCATTAGCTTTGCTTCAAGAGTATACTTGTTGGATTGGTATCCCTCGTGCATCCAATCACACTTGAGTTTCTGAAGAAGTAGGGTTTCCTCCTGATGTTATTTTTTCCTAATGCTCTTTGGAGTTGGATTTCCTACAGTGTCAGTTGTTTATCTGTATCTGCAGTGCTTCATGATCATGTTCCGCTTATGTTGTAAAGAGTAGAGATCAATCTTGCCTTTCAATATCTTTTATTGTTTTACTGCTTCTTGATTGTTTGTACAACAGTAAACATTGTAAGTAATTTTCATGCTTCTTCAATAATATTCTGACATAGTATCGGTATCGGACCATTCCTATGAGTTTCAGGATCGACGGTATTAGCAACATCGGCGGTTTCGGCTCGGAGTATCGAATTTTTTTGGTATCGAAAAACAGATAATTATTAATAAATTATTAACATTTTAGAAAATATATTTCATATATCTAGGCATAATTTTAAGTATTTCCAGTATTGTTTCTTAATAATTTTGAAATTAATGAAATAATAGCCACCATTGCCGATTAGTTTACATGCGATAGATAAGTTTCTTGTTTTACATGCTTTTACAACCTTATTATGCATTTACACCCTCAATTGGTCTTTTTCGTTCAATTTCCTTTGCCGAATTAATCGAAAAAGAGACCCCTAATGCCGGTATCGGTCAGTATCCGGTACCGGTCAGTATCGATTGGGACATGCCAAACTGTATCTGTATCGGCCATATCGGATCGGTATCAGCCGATACTGCAAACTTTTGATATCCTACTCTCATCTTCCGATGATTACAGTACGACCGATACTGCAAACTTTTGATATCCTACTCTCATCTTCCGATGTGAAGAGCAAGATATATTCTTCTTATGTAATAGATATTTTCTTAGAGTGATTATCCTTCAACTCTATCCAAGTATGAGCATGGTCACTAGAAGAAAGATACAGTGACTTCAAATCATGAAATAGAGCCTGCATTAAGCATTATAAAATGCTTTTTTTTTCCAAATTCCAGTTAACAAGTAATCATATTATTGATAGGACCATGTGTCCAACTCTAGTCTATCTCAAATAGTGATGCTTGGTTTACTCTTTGATCCATGTCCCCTCGACCCTAGTACCCTCCATGGCAAAGGAATTCCACACATTTCCTCACTCCCATATCTGATAAAACTGAAGTAACCAACAACCCATCAAAGTATCCGATTTTTGGACTATACAGGAAATATAGTTTATGATAGACTGCCAAAGTGAATTGTTGTCCATTATACTATTACTACCATATATAATACCCAACAACCAATCAAATAATCTTAGTCCCCTCCCTAATTGATAAACAATATGGAGATATCAAGTGAGGACACATTTTCGAGCTACCAAACCATATCCTGTATCCCATGAAACACAGATTTTTCCATTATAGTTTGGGTTAACAGTTTGTTTCAACATTTCCAATTAATAAGCAATTTTATTCTCCAAGAAAGTTAAATTCCCAATTGCACTTTCACTTCCACCAAGCCCACTATTCACTCCTTTTGCTCACCCTCTCACATTCCACACAAGTATAGACATTATACAGTTTATTTTGTCTACATTATCACTCCTCCGATTTCTTTCATATTGCTTCTCCCTCTTGATTACTTCTATTGTTCTCTCCAAATCAAGATCACTTAGTGTCTTCATGATCTCCTTCCTCAATTTGCTTTTCTTCACTTTGGTCTTTGAGTTGGGTAAGAGGGTGCCACCATGCTACTCTTTACCTTCCCTGGTTCCCCTATATATATGTTTGAGCATACTCATGCATGTGTATGTGTGAGTACTCTTTTGAAAGTTAATACTAAATACCAAAAGAATAAGACACGAAACAAGTAACTTTGAAAATCAACCAGGTTTTATGCCTTGGAGCTAGATATGGATAGCCTAGGAGAAGAAAAGGTATGTAGTAAGTACACAAGGTGTTCACCAAATAGAGAAAAAACAATACATTCCTCAAAAGATACTGTGGTGTGCTTCTGGAGAAGAAATAGTCTTCAGTGATTAAATTGATTTAATCAAGAACATGTATGATTGATTTAGCAATTAATTTGAGGAAAAAAAATCCATTTTTTAACCATGGGCTCGTTTTGTTTGTTGGCATCAAGTCCCTGCTTCTTCTGTCAATTATGAACTTACTAGCATGTTTAGTATGAGGTTCTATGGTGTATGCTTGTTTTAGACATTATTGTAGTTGATGAGATCAGGAAGAGATTATTTTTAGGTTGAAAAATACGAGATGATGGTAATTAAAAGGGCAAAGGAGGGAATGTAAAATTATTGCTTCCACAAAACAAGACTAGAAGCATCAATGAGGTAAGTAAAATACATGGATAATAATGAAGTACCTAAATATGACATTTTGTTACTCATGATCAATCATTCATCATCATAGCAGCATTTTTCTCATAAATAAAAGTTGGATGGTTGAACTTGAGATTACTTCTGGAGTATTGTGACAATAAAATACTTGGAAGTTATTTGAAAATAAGATCTACATAAGATCAACGTGCTTTGTAGGGATGTTGTGAACTGCTTGTTTTTAAGACTAAAATATCTCCAGCAATGTTATAATATAATACTTCAGTTCAACTTTCTTTAACAAGAATTTTGTATTGCTGACTTAGTATGACATTCCTGAGAAAGAAAACTTATTCTTCTATAGGCAGTTCAGCCACAACATATAAAATAGCAATATCAATAATATACCCAGTCACCGTTGGCTTATATAAATTGCATTTTGACTGGTCTGGCAAATAACAGTACTGGAAGGGGAAGAGCAGATTTTAGGGATCACAGAAGCAAAAACATACTTCCAATGGCTAGTTATTAAGGGTATGTTTCTCCTCTTAAAGCTGAATCTAGAGCAATTTTGAATGGCCTTAAACTATGTCAACGGCTTGTTTTTTAGCATGCAAACTGAAGATTATTGCATATCGTTGTTCAGCCCTTTAAAAGAATAAGAATCTTCCTAAGAAGCTTTTAGATCTTGCACCAACAAATTGTCACTTATAAGGATCCTTGAGATATGTCATCACGTATCTTCCTGAAAAAAAAACGTAATGAATGACTGCTTAGCTGATGTAGCCAAATTTAAAGGTAGAACAGTTGTACATACACCAAGTTTCCAAATAGCAATCACAGATAGTTGAATATGACAATTGTCCTTGCCCAAGTCTCACATTGGATAAGTTTCTTGGTGGTTGTATTGCTTAATTTTGTTGCCTTTATTTTTACCAAGGGTAAGGTAAGTATATAAGTTACAGAAATCATGTCAATAAAATTCCTAGAGGTCGGTTGGTAACAATGGATGAAGAAAAAAACCCTTTGTCTAGCCAGTGAATGGGTTCACACAACAACAACAACAAAGTCTTTATACCAAATTTTTTGGGGTCTTCTGTTTGAATCCTCTTCTTCCATTCGGCTATGTTAACGGCCAAGTCCTCTGTAACACTAATATAATCCAACACTAATATAATCCATATCCTTCTTTAACATTTCAAACCATGTTCGTCTAGACCTACCTCTAGTCCTAGCAGTTCCATTAACGATATATCGCCGCTCCTTACGGGAGCATCTAATGGTCTGCGTTGCACGTCCAAACCACCTAAACTAATTTTTCTCATCTTATACTCAATTGACATCACCTCTAACTTCCAACGAACATACTTATTTCTGCATCTTGGACAATATGGATCATTTGTGCCTCTAGTGTACCTTTGACTATCTTGCTCTCATCCAAAAGATACAAACCATCAACTTCGTGACCACTTACCATCGTTTGCTTTGGTAGCGAGTCTTGAAACATATAATGAGAAATGAAGAAAGTTATTGAACACTACAAAAAAATTGTGAGAGTACTAATCGAAAGAAAATTAGAAGATAATTTTGCAATGTTATAAATTTCACTAGACGGGTTCGGTGCGCCAAAGGGGCGCCTAGGCGCCGAACTTAATTTTTTTTAAATATCAGTATAACTTAAGTTACATATATATTTATATGCTAATTTGAACACAACTGAGCTTTGGTACTTCGGTTAGCAGTGGGAATAAAGTCTTTGACTTCATTAGTCACAGGTTCAATTCCCACATTCGTTTTTTTCAGATTTTTTTATAAGCTAACCTAATCGAGGAGAGAGAGAGAGCAGCAGCGCCTCTCTCTCCTCTCCTCTCCTCCTCAC